>JAVQJW010302991.1:0-13569 GCA_036025195.1 Hypseleotris klunzingeri
TAAATAATTTGTTATCAAACCAATAAAATAAAAATAAAATATGAAAACCAACAAACCAACCCCTGAATTAACGACTTGGGATATATTAACCAGAACACTGTGATAAACATTATCAATAACATTGTTCTGAAAAACCCAGCAGGTGGGAGGAATGTACCACTAATGTTACCAACTACCAACAAACACAACAGAAGAAGAAGGAGAAGTGCATCGTGTGTAATTTGGGCGGAGGCTAGGCCCGGAGGATGCTCAGGTGCATCCTTCATGAGCTAGCCATGAGTTAGCCAAACGAAGGACACCAAGGATTCAAGGATTCAAGGATGTGAGCCATTTGGAACACCACTTGGCGGCGCTTTGATGACCTGGACCACTAGGTGGTGGTTCAGCTTTGGCGGATCCTTCCATTTGAGAAACGGGGTGAGTGTGAAACGAGCGCCTGATGAAGGTAACTCCATTCAGCTGTGAGGGTTCTTCAGAGCGAGTGGAGGGAGGAGGCAGGAGGGCGAGGGTGTAGCCACTGAATGGGAAAGGTCGGTCACCAGGACTGAGAAGCCTGTACTTAGACTAAACCAGTACTGAGGAGCTTGTACTGGATTGGATAAATACCTATAAATCCCTTCTATGGAACACTCAGTCTTGCTTCAGTTCTGATTTTGAAACTACTAAAACTACTAACCATAACAAAGTTCACAGAATAAATGCAAAAATAAATAAGACATCATTCTGATTTTTGTAGCAACAGAATTTACCCACATTTCTGTTTTATTCCAACATTTTAACCATTCCAGCTTTAATTTTCCCCCCGAATATACTTCATCATTCACCATTCAAGTTTGTAAAAAATCATCTTTAAAACCGTTTATTTATTTATTGTCCGTAGTTTGATTCCTGTGTCACATCCATGTCCCCCAAAAGCATTGAAAAATAAATTACCCATATTATTATTTTTTTGCACATTATCTTCACAGCGCCACCTTAAATAACTTACTGTTGATTGCACACAGTGTGGAGAGAAGGCTGTTTGTGGGAATTGAGAGTTTTAAGGTGGAGCCGCCCTTGTCTTGTACAGTTTTGGTCCCTTCATCAGCTCCGTAGTGGACGCACAGCAGCGGTAAGGAGGTCGATAGCGCCACCTTTAGGCTGATTTTAAGTTTGTGTTTAAGGGGTTTAGTCCAGGGTTAGCTTCTGGATCACCTCTTCTGTTCCCAGATCTCCACCATGTTGAGGTCCAGTCGCTCCAGGCTTTTCAAAACCTGAATGTTTTCAGTGTAAAAGGCTACATCCACCACCACAAGGCTGGAAGAAAAACAAGAGGAGGAGGCATTTTGGATATAATTATTAAAGGATTTTGAAAGCAAAAAAAGGTGAGGCCAAATACTTTAGTCCATATAGTTGATTATTATTTGGAAAAACAATATGTATTATGGATTGTGCTTGTATTGTAAAAAAGATTGGGTGTTCCCTATACAGAGCAATATCACACGCACATGCCGTACCTTTTCTACGTTTCAACACTTTTATCTGTGTCCAAAGATTTGTTGTTATTGATTATTCTGAACAGTAATTAATGACTGATTGTTCAGAAAAGCATAGCATATATTCAAAGACACTTAAAATTGCATCATTTATGTACTCCTCAGTCACAGACACTGGTGGTAAGCTACTTTTTATAGCCACAGCTGCAGATGAGAGTGTGACAGAGCAGCCGTCTTGCCCAAGGACACAAAGACGCACGGGTTGGAGTAGGATTGCTATGCTTTTATAAATCCATGCAAATACTGTTAATCATGGTAGTGGCAGATTTTACAATTGCAGGACATACACTGTGATATGCATCAATGGGTTACACAGAATGGTTACAATGTCACATATAGAGGTACTTAAATTAAATACAAAGACTTCTCAAGTAATAAAACTATAAAAAAGAAAATCCATTTATTCAGACTTAGGGGGCCATTAAAGTTAGTGTCATGTTTTACCCGTGTTGCGGTCCTCCATCGTTGATGACCCCGAGTCGAGACAACTGTCGCTTTAAGTGCATCTTAAAACTAGCGTTAATTCTCAGGAATAGCATCTGCAACAAATCAGTACAATATAAAGAAAAGTCTCTTAAAATCAATAAACATGCAGGTTAAAAAGAATTAACAGAAACCTCCAACTCTCACCTGTGTCTGCTCCTCAGGTAGAAGCTCGTATATGGCTTCATGCATCTTGGACATTTGTTTACACACGTTCCTGAAGCAGGCAGACGGCATCGGAGCCTTCACCTCGTACTGGAAAAACATCATTTGAATTCATACATAGAAATATATAGCTTTCTACTCCCCCTGCTGGCGAGGAGTCTTTGCACTTACCTTTGATAAAACCTTCTCAAACAGACTGTCCATGATGGCCACCAGTTTAGCAGAAATCTCAGAGATGTGGTCATTGTAGTCCTGAAAAATAGGAGAAATAGGTGTTGTTTTTACTCAAAACCATCTCATTAACTGAATATCTGAATCTAAATATCACTTCTAAATTTAATGCAGTCATACCTTAGTGATGTGGTCAAAGTGTCTGAGAACGCTGAATTGTTTTGGCTGGAGTTTCGTCTCAAAGTGAGCTCTGATGATGGGAATGTAGTGAACCACCAGCTGCAGGCACCGAGACGCCAACGCTGCATTTAACACAAGAGGAACCAGAACATGGAGACATTTTATATTAATGTTGTAAAAAATGTTTTATTAATGTGTTTAGGGCTGAAGGATTGAATCTGAATCAATTATTGAAATAACCTTCAACGAATATACCATAATAATCCATTATTTTTAATTAGCTAATAGTTATTAGTAGTATAGTAAAAAATATTGACATTTTAATTAAGCCAAAACTGTACAAAATATATACATTTTACACTTAAGATGAAAAACTTTCTTTATCTGTAAATATGCTCTATCATACGAGACATCCTCCAGTGGCATACTTTTAGCCTCACTGGTTCAAATACAAACCAAACCAAAAAAAATCTATTTATGCATCTTTCACTATTCAACAATTATTCAATTAAAAGACAAAATTGGTTGACAGATTAATCGATTAGCCAATTAATCATTAGTTGCAGCCCTAGATGTGTGGACTTCATACCCAGGTTTTTTGTAGTGATGGTCTTGAGGCCCACGACCTGCAGAGCCCCGGCTCCCAGGACCAGCTGGCAGCTCCGAGAGTTGAAGTGCTGCGGTTACAAAAGGAAAAGGGTTGACTATTATAAATTTGGAAATATGTTTTACTTCATAAGAGGAGGTCTAGTGTCTAACCTTGAGTAGATCAGACAGTCTGGTGAGCATGTCTGTGGCGATGGAGGGGATGTCGTTCACACACTGACAATACTCCAGGAACATCCGGATCAGCAGCAAAACAGTCCTGAAAGAAAAAAATTATATTAATGATTTAAAAGTGTAGTCCTTAAATTATTCATGACAGCTTACCTACTTAACATTATGGCAGGATTATAGTGTTTTTTTATTTGAGGAAACTTTTAGAAAATTGTCTACATGTTTAACAATCTTCTGTGTGGGCCAGTATTTTGACCACTTACTATAACTTAACTTATATACATCTTTATCACAATATTAATATATCCAGAAATCTCAATAAAACAATATATTTTGGATTTTATTTGTGGTTGAAATGAAACAGCATAATTGTAATTACTTTTAAATAATCAAATTTTTTTCTGGCTCATGGAACTCACCCAACAACAGCATATTTTTGTCCACTGACGAGTAGAAACTCAGCGGGTTTTCTGTCATCTGGACCTACACAGACCAGAAACACAAGAGAACACATTAAATAAACGTGTTTTAGACAGATTAGTTAAGTATTATTTTACCTGATAGTTTTCTCTCCGGTAGTGAGATTTTGCCGTCAGCGATAGAGTTCACCAAATCCTGAAACTCAGCAGGAACTTCAGCCTGTTTCCACCGTTCATTATCCAACAGCAAACTGTGAGGAGACATTAGCATCAGCGAACTGTTTAAGTGGGCTATGAGCTAACTGAATAGCTTTATGTCCAGAATATGAACAATAAAATGCTACAGGCTTCATTCAGCATATTGTCATTCAGTGTTGTCCACTTGCTGTATATACTGTCAGCTTCAGAAGTAACTAGTTGCCTGCACAGTCAAATTATATTCTGACAGTAACTATTCAGATATTAGAACATGAAAAAAATATACATATGAATGATAAATAAAATGTGGGAGCCTAAATTTGTGAGACAGTGTTGTGCAATCCACTGCAAATTAGGATTGGGCACCTTAATTTGTAGTGCTGCCAAAAAGTCAAGCACATACACTTTAAGTCAAGTAAAACTAAAGACCATCCATCCTAAATTTTTGTTAAATGCTAGTAAAGTAAAACAGTGTATGTTATAAACTGTAGCCCATGTCTCACCCGAGTTTGTTCCTGCGTTCCTCGTGGAAGCGGTGAACGAAGCGGTTGGCCTGGCTCTGTAGCGCCCCCCTCAGGGACACACTGCGTCTGCCACACAGCTGCTCCGTGTCTTTAACAAACCCCTCTACGGCCTGAGACAGAGACACAAACTCAGCCGATGTCAGCCGCTCCAGAGAACCATCCTGAAGAGAAAGAAAGCTTTAAATAAATAAAATGTTCTAGGTTTCTTGAAAAGCACTATATCAATTTAAGACAATATTATTGTTTTTTTATGATGGTAGATTTACCTTGGCTCTGGCGGTGAGCAGTTTGACACAGCGGTCGTGGGTGACGTCAGAGGCAGAGTACAGCAGCTCCTGGAGGTTCGACACGAGGATGTTCAACTCCAGCTCATTCGGCATCATGTTCTCACTGGACCTGTATACAAAAATATAAGTGTTTGAAATTTAAATTCTATCTTACGTAACAAACATTATCTGTAATCTATTTTTTCATAAGCAAGGACATACAAGTTTTGCAATGTCCAAAAATAAATTAATCAAATGTATTTTAGGAAAGCGGCACAGCTGATATTGCATCAGATGTAACAAAAAACAGTGCCATTTTATATTCAACACTCATTCCAACATATTAAGATTTTCGGCAATGTGGATGTTGTGTTTGCTGATTTTGTTGGCTTATTTATTAGTACTAATAGGTAGAAATACCCCTTGCTTTATTAATCAGTTTGGTTGTCTAAAACGCTTGTGTGATTATTATACTCACATGTTGTTGGCGCCCCCTGCTGCCTGCTCTGCGTCCCCATGCTGGACTCTGGTCTCTTGTACTGAGCTCTTGATTTGTTTGTGTTTTGCGTCGTTCAAAGCGTCGCTGATAAACATGCCTTCGTGAGTGAGGTAAGCTAGCTCTGCTTCACCCTGCAGCTGCAAAGCATTCTGGGAAACGTCATGACAGTCGGGAACGGCGGCCTCCAACAAAAGATGAGCTTTCTGATGAGAGTCCAACACTTCCAGAACCACTTTACGGATAATGCTTAGAGTCAACTGGAAGAGAGACAGAAAATCAAGACAAGATGGGATTTAGAATTTAAACTGGTAGTGGAAGATTCTCGTTTAGCCTCCACTAACAATACCCTCTGCAACTGCTTCTCTCACATCACCTGCCTTCATGTCCTCTTTCACTACACCATCCTTTGGTCTTCCGCTAGGCCTCCTGAGCAGCTCTAACCTAAGCCTCATACATCTACCTTTATATTCACTGTCCCTCCTCCATACATGTCCCTTATATTCACTATCCCTCTGTACATGTCCAATCCATCTCAATCTCGACACATCTGACTTTATTTACAAAATATCTAATATGACCTGTTTAAACGATGGACTCATTCCTGATCCTGTCCATCAATAAAAGAACACAAACATCTTAAAAAATATTTTTTTTAAATTGACAGTTGTACAATATTTAAACAGCAGTTATTGACGGACCTTGACTCTCTGCAGAAAGAGCAGGAAACACTCAAAGACGCTCGTCAACAAATCGAACCATTGAGGGAACGTCATTACACGCATCTGATCTGCAAGTCTGAAAAATGTATGAATATAGTATTAATGTAATATAATCAGTTGGTTAACATTTAATAGATAACAGCGTTTTACAATATTTGTCAGTCAGGACACAGTAGATAAAATATTCAAAATATTGATTCAGTTTTATATTACTGAAATAAAAGCAAAGTTCGATAGCATTCACATGTATCTGTGTGCCACTAGAAAAATGAATTAGAAAAAAAGACTTACTTAGTAACAACTTCTGTGTCAATTTCTTCTATTTGTAAAACACAGTCTGCCACACACTGAAACAAACATGATCATTTAAAATTTAAATTAAACCACATGAGAATAATTTAGTGTCCATGTGTTTATTTGTATCAACACAAAAACATCTATATTTTCTTTACCTGATTAACGATGGCTTTTGCTGCTAGAATCATCTCTTCGTTGTAAATGTCCAGAAAGTCCAGCTTCCTTTGACGCAGCAAACCGAAAACTAGAGACTCCAGGCGCTCCTGAAAGCACAATAAAAAATAACAGTCACATAAACAAGTAAATTATCAATATCAATGAATTAAGGCAGCAACAAAATGAAGATGAAAATATATGTTATCCATTTATCAGAGACCCCAAATCAGATTTAAAATTCATCATTTACAAAGAATCTCCTTCGGACACACTTCCCAATTATTCATGATTAAAATATACTGCCTGACCAAAAAAAGTCACCATGGCAATTACCTATTTAACTAAGCAAATAGGTAAGAGCCTCCTGTAGTTGGTCAGCAATATTATGTGCCCAAAGAATGGGGTTAGCTGACTACCTCAATATACCGACCCACCAGGTAACTGAGTGGTTCAGGGAGCATTAGACATTTTTTTTTTATACATGGATTGGCCACCACAGAGTCCAGACCTTAACCTCATTGAGAATCTTTGGTATGTGCTGGTGGAGAAAGCTTTGGGCAGTGGTCCAACTCTCTCACCATCAATACAAGATCTTGGTGAAAAATTGGACAGAAATTAATCTTGTGACATTGCCGAAGCTTATCAAAACAAACAATGCCACAGCAAATGCATGCCAAAATCATAGCTATATGTGGTCCAACTACTTATTTTTTTGTGGCAACTTTTTTGAGCATCCATGCAGTGCATCTTCATACCACATTGTTAAAAAAACATGAAAATCTTCAATTAAATCTCCTCTTCATTTTGGTTTAAAAGAATTTCACAGGCAAAGTCCCCGTTTTTATTGTGTTTCACCTTTTCTGAAGCAGCTTTTGGTGTTGGTACCTGTCATGAGCACAACAAATATTACAAAAGGAAGGCAGCGTTCTGGGGCAATTTATCGGTTGAACTGTATTCAGGGGCCTAAGGCAGTGTACACCATGAACAATGCCTATTTAGTGGCAGGGTCGACACAGAGACACACGCTGACAGTCAGCTATTC
This sequence comes from Hypseleotris klunzingeri, assembly GCA_036025195.1. NCBI lineage: Eukaryota > Metazoa > Chordata > Actinopteri > Gobiiformes > Eleotridae > Hypseleotris > Hypseleotris klunzingeri. The sequence continues at coordinate 7,432 of JAVQJW010302991.1, forward strand.
ACTCATTCACTATGGGACATACCTTTTCTAAAACCTGTGGCTCATCCTTCAGACTCCGGTTCAGGTCAGATCGGGCGTAGATACTGAAGTCCTCCACCATCATTTTATCAATGAGCTTCTCCAGTTCACACAGCTGAGAGCCAAGATGTCTGTAACATACACATATGGATAGATAATGAATAAATACAATTTATTTATTCCAAAAATGTAGTATTTTACCCTTTAGTCTCTCATACCTGAAGCTGTGTATTCCCTGCAGTTCCTGTTGCAGCACCTCTTTGGTTGTAGCAATGAGCTCTAGCGCCCCCACAAACTCTGAGGTGGAGAGGAGCAACTGCACCGTAGGCTGTGTCTGGTGCACGGCCGCCATCAGCTTCAGTTTGTTGTGGAGTTTGACGCAGTTGTTTCTGGTCAGAGCGGTTCTGAGGGCGCTGAGGGGGCCCTGGCACATCACCCTGTAGAGGGGAGCAATATAGTTAAAATATGAATACTTGATACTACTTATTTTCATTTTTTTATTAATATGAACACCGTTGTTACAGTAAAAATGACAGTGAAGAGCAGAGCGTAAATAAAGCATTATTCAACAATCTTCCCAAATAAGCAGAGCATCATAACTTCATATCACAGTACCATCTGTCCACGCCGTATATTGCTACCCCTACCTGTCTATGTCCGCGGTGCGTTGTCTCAGTACGGACACAGCCGTCTGTGTCTCCTGCAGCTGGTCCTGGAGCTCGTGTTGGGACGACATGGCGTGAAAGAAGGCTTCAGAGCGCAGAGAGATCTGCCGTGCGATGCTCACCTCCACTACGTCCAGGTAGTGACTCAACTACAGATGAAAACACAGATTATCCTTTATGGATTTGATTTAGGAAATAAATCATTTACACAGGTCCTTTAGCACCAGCAACTTTATTCTGTGTAGACATTAAGTGGTTTATGACAGCCAAAAATAATGGTATACTGTTCAAAACTGCTCACAACTAGGGCTGGCAAGCACAGGATACCTTGTGATTCGATATGATATGACAGATGTGATGTATTATTTATGTAAAATGTGTACATAATAGTCAGCCCTGTGACTAACTATATTTGTACAGGACCATTGTAATAATGATTACAGACACACACTGATGAAGTGACCTTTTCTTGTAGTAGTTTAGAAGAAGCTACGTCTCTGCTGCTCTTTCCTCCAGCGCTGTTAAAATGGGACCAAGGTAAAACACTGTTGAAGGTGGAGGGGTCTTCAAGGGCAAAATCTGGCTTCATGAAAATCTTAAAAAAACAAACAAACAAAAAATCCATGAAATTTAATTAATATGAATATGATTATTCAGTTTAAAACATTGCTTGTCTGGAAAGATATTTGATTTCGGGAGGAAGCATTACCTTTGGGACTTGCTCAAGCTCGAATCTTGTTTTATCTAAAATTCAAATAACATTATTAGTCAAAAGTATATTTTATCAAAAAGAAGTCCAGAACCTATTATAACATTTTAACAAGATTGAACACAGCCCTGCAAAGACTAAATCATGTACTTCTTCAAAAACATCATACATAGTCCTGTGTGCTGTTACTACACTTAAAGATTTCATAGACAAATTTTACAAAAACCTGACTGCTTCCACATTAAATATGTTCATTAATAATTCATACCGTGGTTGAGGTTGATACTTGACACCGAGTCCACGTCTTTGTTCGGGCAGATCGTTTTACAGCGTTCGTGAATACGTTCCCTCTAAAAATAAAACAAGAAGAACATTACATAAGAAATCAGATCAGCACCATTATCCCAACCTCACTGTGGTGACGATAAAGTGCCCAAACCTGGTCTCAAATCTAGACCTTAAATTTAAGGACAAATGCTCTTTCCATTGGGTCACAGTGTCATTGTAGCCTATAATAATAATCAACTAAAACAAATCATTAACTGACCCCTTGAGACAGAAATTAATACAGTGTATTTGGCTACAAATTCACCCAGACAGTGGTGAGTGGTGACACACCCAAAAAGTTGTGTACAGATGAGGGATAGTTATTATATGGGTAGATGAATGAGGATAAGGTTACAGAATCTAAACAGGAAGCCTAGAGAAAAACCAAAGAGGAGATTTATGAACTTATTTGGTGTGAGACAAGAGGAAATTAAGGTTAAATGAGTGGATACCTGTGCAGTTTCCTGTAGGTATGGACTGAAGTCTTCTCTGGTGATGGTGGGCAAATGGCAGGAGGCCGGCACCTCTGTCTCGGTGAAATCCAAGCCCCATGATTTGGTGAAAAAGTCGGACTCTCTTTTGGCGAGTCGCGGGTCGTTCAGAGCAGCGGGCAGGTTTACTTTAGAACTGTAAACTGTCCAAGGTTCATGCTCCGCTACGACAGACGGGCCACTGCACAGACCGCGTCCCTCACCTGAGAAACAGGTGATAAAGATTATATGAAGAGATATGTTTTTGTTTTTTTATCATTTTAGAACTGATACTATTGCATCCTATACTATAAAGTACAAGCAGAAGTGGTGAGTAATATGTACTGAATTACATTTAATTTATAATAAACTGTAATTTTGAACTACTAACTGTAGTTTCACAGCATCATGCATTTTAGTAGTAAAATAACAATACTCCTCCTTGAGTAAAGATATTGGCTACTCTCCCCACCTCTGTGAAGATGATGCAGCTCCAAGTAACTATGTTTTTTTTTTACATTTATAAAGATTTCTAAATTAAACAATGGTCTCTGAATAAACAAAATTTAGAACTGGGTAAATTCTGATTTTGTCTTTGTTTGGTCCTCCTGTTCAAGACCCAATTTAGGCTTTGATTTTATCTCTTTTAGAGCATTATAATTTTTATATAATATTATAAAAATACTTTATGACTACTAAAACAATACATTATATCATTGTATTACATTTTTAAATTTTTGGCTACTTGCAATGCAAATAATCTGTATGTCAATGTTGCATTAAGAACAAATTTGTGATGTGGTCCCCTAATTTGCATTGTAAGTATGTACAACCATAACCCAGGTTTTCCAAGAGAACCCCTATGCTGGTACCTGTGGGCTCCTTGGGGCACACATCGGGCAGAGATCGGACCGCCCTGAACCGCGGAGGAGAGTCTTTGTGGTAGATCCCTGCTGCAGCGGGACGAGGCACTGAGGGAGAACCACGGCTGGAGGCCATGGCATGGGCTCACAGCCCACGGGCTAGCTACACATAGTTACAATATTATAAACAAGTTTTTACAATCCAAGAGTTGCATATATACATACAATTACAGTAGTTAGTCAGACTGAAAAAAAATCTAAACACAGAATTTCCTTCTAACACAAAACCAACACATTAGTGTAAATAAACCAATAAATATTTTATGTAATACAAGGCTATTTGTATATTTTTTGCCTGCTGGTTTTTAGCAGAACTGTATTTAAAGTGTAAATATATGAATCTAATAAAAGAAAGTTAAAACAAAACTACAAAAGTTGGGACATTCTTTTTTAAACTGTATTTTTGTCTATCAGCAATTAGTCTTTTAGTATCAGTGTACGGATCGTGAATGGACTTTCAAAGCATACTTTCTCTCGTGTTTGCAGGAACACTTGTATTATGCAGAACAACAGTCCTTTGACGCTTTCTGAAGATTGTTCCATTAGATATGAAGCCCGTACACTAATTGGTGAGATTTACAATACGTCGATGCCCTGTCATTCTTAAAAACAAGCAGTAGTGACAGATGCAAGTTAACACTATGCCCTAATTACAGTTTTATATGTGCTTTTCAAGTTATAAATCAAGTTAAACAAGCCAAGATGTATGTCATAGGGTAAATATGACATTACAAACTGAATTTGATTGCAATGTTTATCCGGGGTGCTAATGCTAAAGGCAGCTAATGCTAATTGTTTGGGTAAATGCTAAAGTATGGCGCAGCGGGGGTTAGTGGGTGATTGTACCTGTTTCGTGAGGCACAGCTGCTGATGTTTCCAGTCCTTACCATCCCAGGAATATCGGGGAAAACAAAATAAAACACACTAATGTAGCAGCAGCAGCAACAGATAGCACAGCCGGTACATGGACCATCATGCACCACGACAGGAAGAAGGCGGTGTTTACGGAAATGTCCGAAACTTGCCGAGAATGACCGAACTTTAGCCATGACTTTAGTCTACTAAGAAGAAAAAAACACTCAACAAGATATGCCACAATGAAGTATTTAGGAGGAACTAATATTAAGCTGTAGCTAGATGTGAATTTAAATTTTTCAAGTTACTTATAGAATAAATATTGAGTCTGTAAGCAAAGGTATATTTGTTAGAATTTGCTGTATTGTATTTTCACATAGTTTTAAAATGATTAGCAAAATGATTATGTTTGTGCTCTTTTTTTGTTTTGTTTTTTATAGATATTAAATATGTGGGCGGGGCATAGAACGCGTCGTCTCCAGGGGCAACAACTTTCTGTCATACGTCATGATTAATTAGGACTAACTAAATCAACACTAAAGCAGGACAAAATCAGGATTAAACCAGGTCTAAAGCAGGTCTGGATTAGATAATGGAAAGTCAGATCCTGGTTGGGGATCTAATCTTTTATCAGGTTTGTTTGATCATTTTAAAGACAATGATCATTTGAACCAGGACGAGCCAAAACCTGGGCCTTCATCTGCAGCGGACAACAGCTCCCAGATGCCATCAGTTAATAGTAACCTTTCCACAAATAATGTTGATATAAATCCTAACCAACCATTAAGGCTGTTGGAAATGCAGGAGCAAGAGGCTACTGGGGAGACCGCAGACAGTGGCACAGATAATGTGAATGTTGAAAATTTGTTGGAAATTATAAAACAACTCCAACTTACTGTTCAGGGCAGGCACATCAAGAAATAATAAGTAAGCATACTGACTCTATGAAATATATGAAAAAATACTTGACCAGTCATGAGTATACCATCAAAGCAAAGTCTGGAGTTGTAGAAAGACTAGAAAAATGTGTGAAGAAACAGGAGGTAAAGATTAAAGTGAGATAAAGAGATAAAATAATGGAATTAGAACATAAGCTAATCATAAGGGATAGCATTATTGCTAACAAGGATGAGATGCTAGCACAGTTTGAAAAGCGATTGCAGGAAATGTCAAACTTTGTTGAGATTTCAAATGAAAAAATAATGGGCCAAGAGTTGGAATTGCCACAAATAGAGCCAGCACCACCGCCACATCGAAATGAGCATGAAGTTATTTTTTGTGAACTAAGTTGGCTAAAATTTAAAATTTTATGTTTCGAATCTAGTTTGGAGAGCGTTAAGATCACTGCAGGAGCAGGCCAGTAAAATCTCTACACAGAAAAACCAATTAAGCGAATTTGCACAAACATACAGTAGTCCAACTCACAAGAGCAGCCTGGCTAACCCTTTAAGGATTATTTGGATTTAAAAAATCTAAAAAAAATAATAATAATAATAAAAATAATAAACATATAAAATCTTTTCTGTTTTGTCTTGTGTGTGTGTGTTTTTTTTCATTTTATACTGAAGCTAAAAATGTATTTATTATTTACAATATATGTGTAGAAGTAGTTTTACATCATCAAAACTCAAATTTTTTTTGAGCATTTTTATTTTGAAGCATCATTAGTGCTTCTTTTATCGACTGTAAAAAGGGGTAAAACAATCTAATGTTTTCATACTCAGTACTCACCAAATGCTTTTTACTCTTACTTGATTGAATATATGAATGACTACTTTTTAATTGTACTTATGTAATATTCTTTTAACTGTTGCTTTTACTTGGCCAGTCTATCCACCTGTAATGGGGGTACAGAGCCCAAAGAAGAGGCTGGAAAGACAATGAATGTGTTACTGACCTCTCTACCATCTAGGGGACACTGTAGAGCTGGGGCAATATTCCAACAAACCAGCCAAAGCACCAAAGCCCAGGAGGTGGAGGGGATTTGCAAAACTGTAACAATTGACAATAGTTCTTTTATAGCAAGAATATGAACAGCAGAGTTTGGTATTTTTACTACAATCCTCAAATAAAAACAATTTTCATAAAACTGTCCGTGTATTTTATGCTATTACCAATGACACTTTTACAGAAAACTCACATGCATTTGGATTATCAATTAATTTTGGGCC
>JAVQJW010303044.1:0-10123 GCA_036025195.1 Hypseleotris klunzingeri
CAAGGTACATTTTTGGATGAAAGATGTGCCTTAGGAATTACCCATAACTTTTGAACTAATGTAATTTATATTTATTTATTGCTAGACCTTTGTTACTGAAATGATAAACTGGTATAGAGCCTCTGAGAAAAGTCTGTTTTTAATTCTGTGTACTTCTTTTGCTGTTTTTTTAAATACTACTTTTGTATACTGTACCACACAGTAAATGTTAATAAATTGTCATTAGAAAAGTCGAGAACCTGCGACTCGTCCTTTGAGCACTAGATGGTGCAAGAAAGCTATCAAAAGTAAGAGTAAATGCAGACTGCGTAAAGCCGTAGCCTTCGAGGAGCGGAAAATACAACAGCTTCATAGATGTGACAGAGCGATGGTATAGATTGCGACTGGCAACAATTCATCGTTAAGATAAAACCAATAACTGGCACGAATGTTCTAAATTGAGACATTCAAACAGGTAATAGGAATAAGTTGCCTAAATTAAACCAAACCGACGCATATTACTGTTTAACATACATAGAAATCCAGAAAATAAACGAGAAAATAGATTACTGCATTTTTAGGCTAAATAATACACTTTTGTGCAAATAGTTTGTTATACATTTTTTGTTTATTCCTTACTTGTAATCTTGGCTACTTCCGGTTGTGAGCGATATCTGACTCTACACCGCTTTGCTTCAAAGAGCTTTCTCACACGTGGACGCGCACGCACACTCTCATTCTCGCTCTCCCTCTCAAACACATACACAGACAGACACACACTTACTTGCTCCTTTCTCTTTTCAAAAGGCTCTTGTGAAGCAGATTGACAGGCTAGAATGAAAATGAGGCGGACGCTCGGCCACAACTTCAGTGCGTACGCGTCCTTTTGAGAAGACCCCTAAACTTGGATCATATCACCATGGGAGCTATTTGGGCTGCAAAGGACTTTTGTTTGTTTTTGCTCTTGTTAAATAGTCGCCAAAGCGCAGCGCTTCCAGAGAATCGAGGTGGGATTGTAGTGAGTGAGTGTGTTTTGTTTTTTTTTTGCCGAGGGGACTGCTACTTTACGCACGCTTTAGCGGTGCGCTCTTGTTATTTCCTACGCTGTTTTGTTTTCTTTGGGGTTTAAATTACTTTACCTGCTGTCATTATGCGTGCATATACACAAGCAATATCTGTTGTATGTATGTAAGATATGCAAGAGGCTTACTTTTGAACATACTTGCTTTTATTTACAAAATCACGCGTTCCCAGCGTTTTCCTATTGTACAATAACTTGCTTATGTATTGGTTTCTTTATTAGCCTTACCTCATCCTTACAACATTATTATTTGTGAAAAATGTTTGTAAGCTCTTAGCTTGTGGCAGTGATCATGACTTAAAAGGCTGGTTTGTATTTTAGCAGATCCGTGCGCTGAGGGAAGTGATGGCTGTCACATTGATGCTATTTGTCAGACTACTCCAGGTTCATACAAATGCACGTGTAGGGCAGGTTTCAAAGGTGACGGAAAACATTGTGAAGGTAATGTTAGTTATGCTATTTGGATATATTTTTTCATCATGTGCAAAATATTTTATAGAAAAGATAAAGAAGACAGTGTTTGACTGACAGTAAGCTACACTAAACAAATTTTCTCTCAACAGACATAGATGAATGTGACTTGGAGCACAATGGTGGCTGTGTACATGAATGCAACAACATACCGGGCAATTACAGATGCACTTGTTATGATGGTTTTCATTTGGCACATGATGGACACAACTGTCTGGGTAAGATCGATTTTTGTAAACCCATTACACTTTTTCAGAGGGACAAAAAGGACGAAATAGTCAGATACCTTTCTTTTTTAACTTGAATTGTTTTCTGACTTGGCTAGGACAAGGCTTCACATTTCAGCATGTATATTCAATGATTTGTTCTTAATCATAAATTATGTCATTTTAATTTCAATACATAGGTTTGAATCTGTATGTGTTTGTTTTGTAGATGTGGATGAATGCAAATTCAACAATGGTGGGTGCCAACACACTTGTGTCAACACAATGGGCAGTTATGAATGTCGCTGCAAAGAGGGATTCTTCCTCAGTGACAATCAACACACCTGCATCCATCGCTCTGTGGGTAGGTGCCCACCTATATATTATTTTTTGATTTTTAAATCAAGAGTCAAAGAAAAACTAAACACTAATATCTTGCATAGTGAGTCATTTGTCCCATACTGTAATTATATTTTCTTAGACATACTGAACTGTTATTCTCTGTTTGATATTGACAGGTTTTAAAACAGTGGTGGTCATACAACTTGTCTAAAATAATGGGAAGTAAATCAAATTTTTGGAATAGTTTGACATGTTTGGTTTTAGACAGGCTAACTTTTAAAGAATTTGTATTTTGCTTTCAAAAAGTTCTTTCCTTTGTAGAGGTGCTAAAAATGTCACATTGGTTAATGTTTTTGGATTGTGTAAGGCGTGAGAACAATCACTGTCTTTTAGGATGCCAGACTAATCTCTCGGTATGAGTTCTTTGTGTGAAGCCGGTCACTCACTGTAGGAGTGCTGCATTGTGTACTTCTTTCTCCCTTTTTATTCCAGAGGGCCTCAACTGTATGAATAAGGAGCACGGCTGCGCCCACATCTGCAAAGAGACACCCAAAGGAGGTGTGGCCTGTGAGTGTCGTCCAGGGTTTGAGCTGGCAAAGAACCAGAGGGGCTGCATCTGTACGTGCTACACACATACAACTTGACATAAAACTATTTGGTTCATAAATATGTTTCTCTATGTAAATGCTTATGTTATATTATGTTCTTTACTCTACAGTGACATGTATTCATGGCAATGGTGGCTGCCAGCATACATGTGAAGACACAGAGCATGGTCCTATATGCAAGTGTCACTCCAGGTACACTCTGCAACCTGACAAGAGGTCCTGTCTCGGTAAGCAGCATCATTGAACTGTATATACTTTCAAAAGTAATTAAGAAAATTGTAATGTTTAGCTGTGTGTGCAGTAACAAATGATCACCTAAGCTGTAGGTCTAATTAACATTTATTTAACCAGAAAGTCCTATAGAGATTACAGAACTATTTTTCAAGGGAGTGGAAATTAAGTCATTTAGCATCTGCTGTTTTATCCTGTGTATAAACGTTACTATGACACATTTTGGGCTCTATCTCCCCCAAAGGCGTCAGTTTGTGTGAGTTCCAGTCCTATCACTGCAGACTTGACACTTCTTTTTACTATTTTTTTTACCAAAATGAATGCATCCTGCATGTAGTGGCAAAGTCTTAAAGTACTTTTTTTCTGATAACCGTTTCTTTACTATCTCTCTTATCACAGAGCGAGATGAAGCCACTACAGAGTCCTCAGACCACAATGCTACATCCTTTACTGAGGTGGACAAACGGGTGAAACGAAGACTCTTAATGGGTAAACTTGAAGCTCAATACAACAATGTATTCAGTGTACACTAAAATCCTTATACGCACACTCTACCTGAAAAGTGTACTAGGCTACCAGGAGCCACCGGTGCTGGCTATGTCTAATAAACCAACACATTCCTGAACCTTTTAAGCAAACTGTGAAATGACTACGGACCCACTCTCTTGTCCCCCTCATTCCCCCCTAAAATATGCATTTGTGACAGTGTGGTATATTTCACATTCTCCTCCTACTTGGGCAGGGCTGAGTGTGAAGCCTTTTCTGCATCGTTAGTATTTATCAGTGATGTTATTCTCGGTCACTCTGCATGTACTATACTGCAACTTTGCCACTGTACAAAGAACAAGGTTGGCAAATGAAGGACTACTGTCTAAGCTTATGTATAAATGAGACCAAATGAAACCATTGAGGATTCGTATATTATAGGAACATTACCACACAATGAAATACATATGTGCAATACAATTACAATACTCCCTCTTGTTTCAGAGACATGTGCTGTGAACAATGGGGGGTGTGACTGCACCTGTAAGGACACATCTACTGGTGTTCGCTGCAGTTGCCCAGTTGGATTTACTCTGCAGCCGGATGGAAAAACATGCAAAGGTTAGGGAGTTGTATAGAGTTGTTTTGTTAGTTTCATTGCTTTTATAGAAAATAATATGACCTTTTGTGTTTGCCACAGATATTGATGAATGTGAACTTAATAATGGCGGCTGCGATCACTTCTGTAGGAACACTATTGGCAGCTTTGAGTGCAACTGTCAAAAAGGCTTTAAGTTGCTCACAGATGAACGCTCATGCCAAGGTACTAACTATAGTTCATCTCTAGTGTCTTTGCGCTCATCAAAGTACCATCATGTATTTAAACAGGTGTAATTGTGACATCATGCTTGGTGCACTCCAGCATCAAGTGCAGATCGTGTGTGTGTGGGAAATCCCTCTGATGAAGATGGTACCTAACTGCCCTGATATTATGTCATCTGCTGATTTTGATTATAGATATAGATGAGTGCTTTTTTGAGCGGACATGTGATCACACGTGTGTGAACTCCCCTGGTGGTTTTCAGTGTCTGTGCAACAAAGGCTACACCATGTATGGACTGGCCCACTGTGGAGGTGAGACCATGTTGGGTGGAGGCAGCTACACATAACAAGTTGAGCGTAACATTCGTACATAAGTGTGAACTTGGTAAAATCAACGTATACTATGTAACTTGGACTTTATTACAGTAATGTCTTTCTTTTTGTGTCTCAGATATAAATGAGTGCAGTGTGAACAATGGCGGTTGTGAGCATATTTGTGAAAACACTTTGGGTGGATTTGAATGCTTTTGCCATCCTGGTTATAAGCTGCACTGGAACAAAAAGGACTGCATTGGTAAGATGTCAGAGGAAAATCCACAATGTTACTCTTCAGAAGTCAAAATGGTTCAAATCAAGGGAACAAAAACAGGAGATACTTTGAACTCTGCTGTCCTTTTCTCTTTTAATCATGTCATTTGTTGTGCTTTGATTAAAATCTTAAGCTCTCAGAAGGCTGGATCCCAGTATGTCTCAAATGTTCTATTCAATTCAAAGTTGTATTGTGGTTTCCATCTAGAGACTGAGAGTTTACCACCTGCAAAATCTTCCTCTAAACCTACATTGAACTGTAGTAAACAGGAGGGTGGGGATCGTTGCTTCCTGACGTGCCAATCTCAAGTTCACATCAGCAGTGGTGAGTTTATGAAGCAAATCCTGTCTATGGACACTTATTAAAGGTTTAGACAAAAAGCATATTGTTTTTACACTTGCAAAAGTATAAATATGAGCATCTGGGGGAAATGCAGATGATAACATTTTTATTATATTGCCACATTCACATAATGAATATACACAATATATCTGTAATATTGAGCAAATAATATGTTTATACATTGTTAATAAATTAACCCATGATACTCCAGCCCACATGATTTGGAGGCAGTTTGAATAAAGAAGAATAAAAAAAAAAGGTTTTAAATGTTGTATTGACGAAATCCAGAAAGTAGATAATTTACATATCTCATGTGCACTTGAGTTCTGATCTTTTCATTATCTGAATTTGAAACAAAAACAGCTCTTACAATGCAAACCACATTACTAACTATTTACTGATCTATAATAAGTAATCATTAATAAATATTGTGTAATGTGAAGTGTTGTTAAACATTAGTCTGTAGAGCACAACTTCATGTTCCTACATGCTGCATGTTTGCTTTCACTGACAAGGCTTTTGTGGCCTTCACTTTTGTCTGTGTTGGTCTATATGTCATGGCCTTGTGTATGTTTCAGGGACTGAGGATTCCTACACTGTGACCTGTGGAATGCCTCTGCCCTGCTTGGCTGATGCTCAAAGGGATAACAATGGCCTGTATTGCTTAGGCGAGTACCAAGATATACGTCAATGCTATGTCAAAAAAAGTTGGCAAAAACTCCTACTTTTGATCTGATATATAAAAGAAGTATTGTTGTTTGTGTTTGCAGGTCAAGAAACAGCCAGTGTTCCGCGTATAAAAACCACAGCCACCTTCAAGTCAGGCACTGCAAAGTGTAACTTAAAACGAAGCCAGGAAAAGCTCAAAGAAGTGTTAAACTCTGCACATTCAGGTACAGAAATACAACAATCTTCAAGATGTCTCACACAACACAAGTTTTGGATTTAATTGTTTATCATTAGATGTTTGTATATAGTTAAAAGAAAAGAAAATGCTAAATCCGAAGTCAAATAATAAATCAGACCCATTGACAGCTTCAAAGAAATCCAAAAGCTATTGCAAATACGAAAGAAATTTGTGGGAAATTGGTGTTGTTTAAAACATATTTAAAGTCTCAGTGTAGAGTTTTGTCTGTGGGTGACAGGAAGGATGTCTGTGTCTGAGTTTTGAGTTTCAATGGAGCTAATGTTACAGTGGTAGAATATTTTTATTGTCCGTTGTGTTTTTACAGTTGTCTCCCATCTTCACAGGCAGCCGGTTTCTTTTTACTGAAAATGTCCAGTTCAGCTTTGTGAGCCTTCGATGCACATCCTCTGGTCAGCGCACCCGCAGCCGCCATGGCAGGAAGGCTGTTGAGGAGGATGGTTCCTCCATCACAGCAGAGTTTGTGCTGGATGTGAACCCAGAGGAGGTAACAGGTTGGTCTCTCTGCACTTCTCTCTGCCTGCTGCCTGCATGCTTTCTCTCTTCACCATATTCTGCTGCTGCCTTTGACTCACCAAACTAAAGTATCTCCTGTTTTGGCTGAGGTGGTAGGCTCTGTGATAAAGTTTGGGTTATTTCCACAAATTCCCTTTGAATGGTGGCATGGCTGGGGTATTGCCGAGAGCATGTCATCATCCCTGTTCACAGTAAATATTAGTTGGGTCTGGAGACATTTGTGGTATGGAGTGTTTTTCTCAGCAGAGAGCTGTGATCTGAACTGTGTGCGTCGCCGCTCTGAGAAGAGACTGAGGAAGACCATCAGGACCCTGAGAAAGTCCATCAACAGAGAGCAGTTCCATCTACACTTCGCTGGCTCTGATTATGAGTTAGGCAAGAGCCTGGTGCAGCCAGCAGAACTGCCAGGGCACTGTGTGGAAGGTCAGGTGCTTGTGAACAGGAAATGTGGTAAGTTTGGATTAAATTTATTACACACTCTCAATAAGTCATCATTCGTAGCACTACACACAATAGACTCTTAGTGAAGTTGTAAGTAATTGAACTGGTACATACATGTGAGATATATTTAAACAAGCAGTTTTAATGATTGGATTTAGTGCAGGTGTTGGCCAGATGAGTGCCATATTTGGTTTGCAGACATGGTGTAATGTGCCAGCCGCAGAGTGTAGAACAGAAAGCCTGTTGTTGTCTCTGAGAGCTGTGAGATGTTCCAGCATTTCTATCGGATAAGGCTGTAATATGAGGTCCCAGGACAACTTTTCTGTCTTGTGCTTGGATTTTGTTTATAACCTACAATGGTATAAATGCTAGTTTGTTAGACCACATACTATCTGAGGCTGGAGGCTGCTCTGTGTTTTTTCTGGCTGGTGTTAGTGCCCCTAGTACTGGGCCTCACAGTAAGTTAACTGCCTGCTTATATGGCTTAATATCAGTAGGAGAAATTGGTTTTCTTTCTTCTGCTATGTCTAAACATTGTGAGATGGTGTGATTTTTACTCAGTTTATGTCTTAATTTTGTTAGGATTCTGAAAATATATTAGTTATCTTAACAGTAGCTGCCACTGTGGCAAAAAGGAAAATCACTGGTTTGAGGCAATATACTTTTTATTCATCATTTTTCCTTTCCTCCCTTGTTTGGCCTCCTCATAAAATCTGGCAGTTTTTTTCAGTCATTTACTATTGCTGGACTTAAGCTGTCTTCATTTCTTAACTCCCCTGCTACGCTTTCAGGTCAACATTAAGCAGTCTATTGGTCATGGCAGGGGTGTAGACATGTAATTTGGGAGCAGAGGGGAAGCTGAAAAGCATTCTTAACCTCCAGCTCTTTAAAGGGGGCTATATTTTTCCCTCCTCCCCCAGTTCTCGCTATGGCTTTGCTCTGAGTGCAGTTTAGTCCTTTTCAAATTGCCTTGTCCATTGAAAAAGAAAACGTATTTGGGACTTCTTCTCACTGTCTGCAATGAATGTATCCCATCTGAGGCAGTCAAAATATATTTTGGAGTCAACACTTTTTTGTATTATGTGCTTTCCAGAATTTTCCTTTTTGCTGAGTTTGTGTCTTTTTTACTTTGGTTAATTTTGACTCTTATTGTCTTGACTTACACATTATACTATCTAGAATTTTTTACAACCTAAGCCATCTGGGAAAGAGGACACCACGTGGACATCATGCTGTGAATGGTGTGCGCCAACACGTTCAAGTCCATTTAACTCTTGTTCCTGACTTGTTTCCATGTTTGTTTTAACATTGAAGATGTTTAGGAAGTGCTGTTGATTCACACTGGCAGTTTGAGTGCTGCGTCCCCCCTGCCCCCAGCTGGGGCCGCTTTGCATGACCCCCAGCCACTAAACTGCTAAAGAGAATTGACTTCAGCCACACCATGGGAATCAATTAGCATCAGCTGTTTGGGCCTCTGCTTGATGGGCGCGGGCAGTGATTGGGTCCAGCAGAATGGGGGGATTGAGAAACCTGACCCCTTTTATTGGGTTCAGCTCCTAACCACTGTGATACCGTAGTGTTTTCCTATGTCATCAAGCAGGCAAAGACTGAGGACTTGAATAGAGGTGAAAGGTCTTTTAAACCTCTTTGGGGCCATCAATCCGAGGACTCTAAAGAGTCGTTCTTTGCATTTGAAAAGCTTCAAGGTTTTTTCTTTTACTCTCTCTTCTCTCACTGCTTCCCTCTGTCAAATAAAAGCTGTTAGAGAACAATGAAATGGTGGCTCTTCAGGCCTTTCATTGTAAACAATAGGCTTCCAAAAATGAACTGCTCTTGAGAGAATTACATTTTCTAACTCTAAAAGAAAATCAACTTGCCCAGTGTAAAATAGATGTGGTTTAATGTTTTTGTATCCAACGCTTTGCAGAAGTCCTACTACTAAGTAGCTTTAAGGGTAGAAATAAAGAACATTTACACTTAAATAAGGAATTTCATTGATTTACTCTTTCGTGTAAGATCAGGTTCAATTTTAAGTCAAGTTCTTAAAATCTTCAGACAGACGTTAGATTACAGGCACGAGGAGCAAAAAGATGCTTAAGCTTCTTTAATCAGGCACTGTGCTTTCTGAGATGAAAGGGGAAAACTTTCTTTGATTTGTTGATGTCTTTTTACATTACCAGTCTGTAATTTGTGGAAATAGTATACATTAGAAGATTAATATCAGTAAGAATATACTTCAGTGTAGGTATAAATATAAACCTAATATATTTCCTAAAACTTAAACTAAACTGAATAGCTTTGATGTTTAATGATCACTGTTTTACCTACATTATACGTTTCTAGTATGTGGTGTGATTGCATTTGAGAGGCAGCTGGTAAAGTCTGGCTTCCTTCACTTTAATGGTCCTGTCATGTTTATAGTGTAAATCTACATTGTGGCTTCGATTTGATTATACATTTTATGACTCACGTCTATGGCTCACATGTTTTTGCAGTCATTTCCTACCTGACACTCATCTGTCTGCGCTAGAGCCAAATTAAAAGCAGAAGCACAGCTTATTGTTTAGAGGGTTTTGACTTAAGTGTTTTTCCAGAGAGCACTAATTATGTTTTTTAGTGTTTACTTTAACATATACTGTATATGGCCTAATTTTACCACAACTATAAGACAAGCTCCCACCTTTTAATAAAGTAAATCATAAAAGCCTAATAATGCTCCTAATAACAATCTTTTCTCTTGTCTTTCTTCAACTGTTTATAAGTGAGCTGCAGTGTTGGGACATACTTCGATGGAAGTCTGGGAAGGTGCATTTTGTGCCCTGCGGGGACCTATCAGGATGAAGAGGGACAGATGTCATGTGAGGTTTGTCCTGCACCAGAAGGAAGAGAAATTTCCAACGTTGTGGGTGCCAGAAACCTCTCTGAGTGTGGAGGTGAGTGTGATAGTGTATCTATGCAAAGAAAAAAACCAAAAAGGGTTGACAGAAATAAGTAAAACTATATTTTGAGTTTGTGAGCATTGGAGGTCTACAGCAAAATGGTATATGAAGAAATCACTCAGGAAGCAATTCATGCCTTGATAAA
>JAVQJW010303110.1:0-11704 GCA_036025195.1 Hypseleotris klunzingeri
TCAGTACATGTGTGGCATAGCATCTTTTATAAACTAATAAAACACGCTCTCCTGTTTACTAAAATCTCAGCTTATACTCAACTAAGGACATCAATCCTGTCCTCTTCATAATAAACCAATATGTGAGCTTCACTTCTATGTACCATTGCTGTTTTAACTAAACAATTACACAGATGCATGCATAAGTCTCACACTGTACAGGTATAGAGCACCACTGTCACAAGCGATAGGGAAAGCTGTTATCAATCAAATCCATAACCACGACCACATGTATTAGACAGCAGAGGTAATAAAAGGGAGACTAAACCTGGGAGTGTTTATGATGGAGTGCGGTGCATACGTCTATCTATACTTTAAGCCCCGCACTGGCTTACTATCCCTCAGAGCAAATGCATGAGTGTTGTGATTGATAACCCCAGTGCTATATCATTTCAGGTCTTCCTTGTGCATTTAGACTTCCCTCAGCAGCACTATTGTTCCCACTTACAGGTTCTTCTATTGGCTCTTTAAATCAGCTCTGGCAGGTCTATAAATACAATGACAAATCTAAGGGTGAGTTGGAAGGGTGTCTTTGGTGGTTCCCTCTATCGTTTAAAGAGATGGCTGTTTAGTAGAAGAAATGTACAGTGAAATGTAGTTAATACTAGGAATGTCATGGAGTAGCACACTGTGATCACAACAGTTGGAAGTCTTCAGGTTGGATTCCAGTGTCATTGTGTGTGTGTGGGTGTGTGTGTGTGTATAGCAGGTTTAATATATACATATACCGACTGTATATGTGACATTTTCATACCTCAAATTCACCATGTCTGTACTGTGTAAATATGTTTTTGGGTGAGAATGTACCTGGAGAAAAGCTAGCCTGGTATACCAGCCCTGACTACTTTTTTTAAGCAGAGGGTCAGGTACCTTTCTTATAGCGAATAATTTCTCAAAGTTTTTTCAGATGGACCAGTCAGTAATTGTTTGCAAGCTGCAGCAGCTTTTAGGAACAGTTTACTATACATTGGTAAATTCCAACTTTGAATGCAATCAACGAAAGACCAGACTAAGATCTTTTGTATGGAATAGAAAACAACAGAAAACCATTGTGCTTAAACAGCATTTCAGACTATGTATCTTGTATTTTTATTAATTTTATTTATTTATTTATTCCATGAATACTCTGATGTCTGATGATAACAAATTAACAAAGAACTTTTGATTTTATATTGGCCTGTTTGCTGTCCAAGAAGTAGACACATCTACATACCTTACTTTAACGTTCACGCTGTGAGGTAAAGCCAGTTTTTCAGGATAGTTAAAAGCTACAGCAGCATATTGTACTTCTTTTGCCCTAGTTAGTATATCAAATATAGGACATTGCTCAACCTTAAATCTGTAGCAGTTTGCAGCAGCGTGGAAGCTTTGTAAAGCCCTAACAGGATGAACGATCGACTCATCTGTTTGTAATGGCTGTGAGCTCACCGGCCAGCGCTCATAATTTGACCCGGAACAAGCTCTGACAGAAACAGAGCGCTAGATTAAGATGTATTCCTATCACACCTCCCTCCCTACCCTTCCTCTCTGTATAGTCTTTCACTTTTGACTGCCTTTTCCCCCTGCTGGTCACATTCATTCGCTGTGAAATTTCACATTAACCTTATGTAACCCACACAGCGCATGCAACACCAAAGCAACTTTCCAATCTGTGCAGAGTCTTCTCAAAAAGATAATAGTTTGCCTTGTCATTTCTCAGTTGCCCCTTTCCTTCTATTCAGTAGATAAACCTGGAGCAGAGAAAAGTGCAACAATTTGCAGCAGGAGCCCGAGCACCGCCGAGACCTTGTGATCCCATTTTGCGGCACCGGACTGTTAGGTGATGAGCTAAGCTTGTTTTTTTTCTGCCTTTGCCTCACTGTTTTATTATGCTCACACAGTCAGTCTGGTACAAGAAAAGCTATAGTCTATGTGCAGCATCTAATGTTGAAATAACAAAAAGATCAAGAAGTCTGATGTTCTTTTTTCCATATTTTAAGCTTTCAGAAATTAATTAATGCTGAATTTGACTTCTGTTAGTATTTACAGTAGCTTGCATTCTAGTTGAAATGGCGTAATTGGGGAGAAATTTGTTCTTGTTTAAACATTTCTGCAGCCATATATATGTTTATATTAAGTCATAAATTATATTATTTTTATGAACCAAATTGCAATATGCTATGGATGAATAAACACTTTTCTTCCAGCTCGCAAAAGAAATCACAGACTTTCAATTTAAGTGCCACCTAAATTGTTTTGTTTGTTTTTCGACGGCAATAGTTTTACCTGTTTGTGCACTTTGAATGTTTTTTCTTCACAGCCCACTGAACTGTGATGCTGCCTAAGCCTCCCAAGGACAGTAAATGGCTCGAGTCGCAGGAATATAGAGCCTCTTTAAGTCCCTCGGTATCTGAGTTAGGAATGTCACTCCAAACGTGAAGGACATCAGAGGAAGACAGGGCAGCAAAACCAGGATTACAGGTCTTTGTGTGAACGCGCAATGAGACTGTAATTATTATGAATCTGTTTAGCTGCTGAGGAAAAAGAAATAGGACTCTAAACTGCAATCGTGTGGAATATTGAAATGTGGAGTTGTACACCTTAAAGGCATCTCTTCTAATTCTCGCATGAAAATTGCAAGATAATTCAATATGACAGATAAGAGATTACAGGGTATAGTCTGAGAAGGCAGACCCTTTCAATTAATAACAAGAGAAGTGGGTTTGTAAACTTCTATATTCAGGCTGTCCTGTTTTCCGGTAAATGACAATCCAACTGAGAAGCTAAATAACTATACCTCAAGGAGATGCCTTAGTCAAAATTTTCATAAAATTACCATGTTTCTTCGTCACTGCCAAAAATCATAAATAATATACATTCCAAAATAAAGTCTACATTATTGAGCCAACTTCTGTTAATTCTATCATCCATAGAGTACACATTTCACTTCCCCACTCTTTCAGTGAAATCCTTCTCGAACCACTCAACAATGGCAAAATAAAGCACATTATGAAAATCACAGCAAACACAAGCATACATTTACGCCTGCCAACCAATATCGCCTGAGGTAATGTACTCAATGTTAATTTGGCACAATATGGTGGTAAGCTTTCTACTCTGAAATTAAATATTACATGTAAGCGCTAAAACATTTTTACAGAAACATGTCTGATCCTCTGTCCAGTTTAACAATAGGAGCTTGTTGCAGGTACCTCTCCACAGCCAGCAACAACAGCACATCAAAATGACAAACCACAGCTATGTAAGTGCTTTTACACCATGATGGATAGAAACTGGCATGTGCCACAACAGACTGAGAGCTGTGATATTGTACTCTTCATACTCTCCAGAAAAACACATAATCATTTTCTTTCTTTGAACTACCCATCCCATACTAAAAGCAGTCCTTTGATGTTTCTCTTCCCCTTCAAAGTGTTGCAATAGCAACATACACAACAGCAAAGAAAACTGTTAGCACTTTCTCTTCTATCGATTTCCAGTTCGTTGAGACCAGTGTACTCACACTTTCTCAAACCTATTGGTTTTGGGCTTATCTTTGGCAGAGTCCCATTGGGCTGGAGCCAATCCATCTTGGACAAGTCACTACTGGACCATCACAGGGCTAAAACAGTCATAGATAACATACTGCTGGTTGCACGCCTCTTCACTGTATTAAAAGGAGATAATTTATTAAGTGGGGTTGCACATTCACGTCCAGTCATATGTCTATAGGAGCTGTCTTGTTCAACACTTTATCTTGTCCACTAGCCACACCCTCTCTCATTTTTCCATGTCATCTTTGCATGTCTAAGAGCTGCAGGCCTGCTACTGTATTACAACCATGGTAGTATGCCTCTCAGTTGGTGCAGGCTGAAGATGATATAAAAACCTTATCCACGGTACAATTCAATAATATTCTAATACTACAGAACAAGAATGTGCAAAACTTTTGCCTTATTCAACAACATTTGTTCTATCAACCTGTTTTCCCACAAAAAGACGATTAAAATTGTACTTTCATTTTGGCAGGTGATGTAGACACCATGAAGAAAACAGCTAAATTTGTGTCATTGTTGCTTACCATGGGACAAAAAAAATCGGAATCTTATTCCAATCTCAGAAGCTTGTTTGTCATTAAGTAGTCCCTGCCTTAAAAGAAAAAGAAAAGCAATGACAAAAAAACTGTACACATGCGCATATATGGCATCAAATTCATGCAGTTTCCAGTGGAATAATTCAAATTATAAAGACAAAAAAAAATCTTCAAACCCCAATTCTAGCGGCACTTTCTTTTGATTTTATTAATTAACCAGTTCCCCCGCCCTATTCCTTATCTTGATTTTGTGCACATGAAAAATGTGCTCAGAACAAAAAGCAGCACAAATGAAATAAATTGTTATCCAGCTAAAGCCCTGCAGAAAGCTCTCTTGGCCATCAAATTGGCTCGCGGCCTCTTTGCCAGTCCACATTGTTCCTTTGACAATGTGTGATATAAACGCCAGTGGCAGCCTTGATTAGCCCTACACGCTGATCGGTCATACTGTGTCACGGCTAAATATAACGTTTACAAGAAGACCATTAGGGCTGCTAGCTGAAGGTCCACTGGATGTCTTTTCTAAAAAATTAAACGTAATAGTAAGTAATTCGAAATGCCTTTTATCAAGGAAAAAAAAAAAAGAAAATTACAAAATTTCTCTTGTGGTATCACTCGTATCTTGTTCATGTTCTTTCATGCGGGGATTAGGCGTGTCTAAACTCATTTTCTTTTGTGTGGCTCCCCATGGCTAGAGCCTTAGGTTGCCCCTCAGCTCACCAGACTTAACGCACTGTCTAAGGAAAAGAAAAAGGATTTAACTGTGCTGAACCAAAACGACCAAGGAGAGGGAAAATGGCGAGAGTATTGTATAGGAAAGCAACGTATATAACATGCCTCGTATAGTTTATAGCAACTTAAAGGGACTTTTATTGAACACCAAGGGCATTATAGTCATCATGTTTCTGACTCTGTAATTCAGGCCTGGGAGAGTTTACAAGAGACCATGTGTCACATCAGACTAGAGGAAATTAATATCATAAAGCTGCAGATGTACACCAATGTCCCCTACTGGTCTTGATTACTTTTATTGTATTGGCATTTGCATTTTTAATACATTTCGATCATGATAATATAATTTAGATGCAGATAGTGCTTGAGAGAAATACATAAATATATAGAAATTGCCGACTAGACCTATATTGACTATATAAGCTCAATTCCGCTCTGCATGCAAGTACCACATCATTGTAAACAACAAATCATCTTTCTCTCAGCAAGGTCAGAGTTTCAATTGAATTGAGATTTTATGACACATATCCTAATACAACCTTCTCCATGTATCTAGTCTGGGGCTGGTACAATATCTATAGTCTTACATCTATTTGCGTTTTATTTTGTGTTTTTTAAAAAGTGCCACTAAAAGAACAAAATAATGAAATATGAAAATATACCTGACAGAAGCATGTACTTACCTCTTATTTTTGACATGTCTGAGCCGTCACTAAACCCAGTTGTACAAACCGTGTAAGCTGCACTTTTGACCTCCACCGAGCTGAATGGCACTAATCTTCAACAGCCCAATGTAACTTCACAGTTTAATCATTTGTGACACACCCACCAATGCTGCCTTTATTTTGGCACAGAATTAGAAATTGGAATTGGAAAAAATGCCAATAAGTTTTAGTATGGGAACAAGGCATTGTGGGTTTGATGAATAATGCCCCTTTTCTGGCACTAGGTCTTGTCGTACAATATGTGTTACGACAAAAATAGAGCTCATCAACTGCTGCAGGGATTGAACTGGCAAAGCTTCCAGTCTTTCTCATGTTTGGTACAAAAGCACCAGGCATGAAAACAGGTGTTGGGAGCAGAACTTGGAGAGCGAAATGTTTTGACAGCAGAAAGGGTGAAAAGAAACATACTTTTTGGGCCGGTAGTCTGGGATGCTCCTGTCCAGAGAAATGCGATCGCTGAGTTGGGCGTTGTAGCCGTATTCCTCGTACTTGCCCTCTGCATCGCGACTGTCTTCTCCCAGAGTGGCAGCAGCTCCCCCCTGGCCCAGACCCCCGGGTCCTTCCACCAACCCCATGGGCTTGGCCAAACCTGCCAAGAGAGGTGACACAGCGGAGGAAAAAACAATCACAAAGTAGTCCATACACACATATACTAAAGAGAAATAGACAGGTGAGAGGATAGGCCACGCACAGGGGCAAAGCACTGACATCCGCCGGCAGTTTGAGAAGCTCCGTCGTGGCAGCCAGAGAGCTTGATTCACAGGCCCATCATTACACTGTCTGTCAATGGACGGGCGGCAAAACACTCACACAGATGTCACAGTGATGTCAATGGCTGGGAGAGGAGAGAGGACACCAAAAACAACACCAGAATGTCTATATAAGATCTGCATGTACAGTATAGTCACAAAATGTTTTTGGTTGAAATTTATGAAATAGAAAATGTTCATGTCACAGTTATATCATATAATGGAAGTAGGGTCATGACATGAACCAGGTGATAGTAATGTATAGATTATTTTGCATTTTAGGAACGTAACAGTATTGATTTCAGTATTTCAAATGTTCCTTTCACACTATATGAGAAATCAATTACTCATGGCTGGATCATTTTTGTTGTGTTTCAAACCCTTATTAATTGGGATAAACTCCATCATGGTACATATTATTACAGCTTATTATGTGAGCACATTAATTTGGTCAGTGACTGCATGAATCATGGTGTATTTAGCAGTGAATGGGAGTCAGTCTTGGTCGCCTCCTTCTTTTCCATCTCCTCTAAATTCAGATTTAATGTGTTAGACTTAAATAACCGCAGTGCTCTCATTAAAATGAATGACGACAGGCTCACTTTGTTACCGTGACAGCAGAATTTCAACAAGAGAGAAACAGAAATGGACATGAAATGTTGGCTGATGACATAAATGCTTTTTCATTTATACAGCCCTATAATTTTAAAGAGAGGAAAGAGTTTGTCCTAACAAAAGCAGGCTTTGTTTATCGTGTTCTGCCAGCTTGACTATTGTTTGGCTCTTTAAGATTCTTTGAAACTTTCACATAATATTATGTCAATTGTTATGCCAGCCAAGAGCTTCCAGAGAGGCCTCCACAGAAAAATAGTGCTGTTTCTGTTCTCCATATCAGCAGATGGACACACAGACAGTAAGTAAACAGTGCATACCAATGAAGGGCTCAGACCCTTCCAGGAAGCGCACGCTAATCACCACATTTGGATGGCCTCAAATCCTCGGGTGCTACTGAAGATTTGTAATTGGATCTGAATTGTTACAAACTGGCTCTTCCCTGGAGAGAGATTAAAATGTGGTGGCATTTTGACAAGTCTGGGTGGGGTTCAGGTCCCGGGCAGATGTCTGGCATGGTGGCCATTGTCCCACAACAAGAGCGATCCCCTCCAGCTCTGAGACATAAGAGCCTCTCAGCCGCTGCACACCACTGTTAGAAGTAGGACAATGGCCGCCAGCTTTGTTTTCTGGTCATCCAGTGCATTTCCTTCCTCTGCCTCTACTTCCTCTGTCTGATTGAAAGGAAATGCCAGTATGGACAGAGGATGATCCTAAAATTAGACCTGGAAATCTGATTTGTGCTTGTTTCATTTGTCGCACTTCCGGGCTCATCTGTGGAAAGTTTTTAATGGTAAAACTATAGAGCTTCAAATCAATGCTGTATAAAAGCTCAAGAGACGTGTAAACAGAACTGTTATTATGAGCAAAGTGAATGGTTTAATAATATACAGTGAGTGATTTGTGATACTTGGAATAATCTGATTTACAATGATTGCACATGTTCATTGCATAACCGAGTACAAGAAAACATTACTGACTTATGGTAAAGCAGATATAAACACATGTTTTTTTTATTTCAGTGGAGTAAAGTGGGTTAGAGCATCAGAGCATCTCTGAAAGGACAAGCCCAGTGTGTCTGTGTTGGTTAAAAATGTATGTGCTCACAACCATATGAGTCACTTTGAGTAAAAGCATCTAGCAAGTGCTGTTGTTGAGGCAGTGACTAACGGCCAAGGACAATCACTATACAGCTAAAACCACCAGTGATACCATAAACAGGCAGTACACACAATTACAGTGTATAGACAACTGGGCTGTAGGTGAAAAAAGTAATAAGTAAACAAAAAATGCTGATTCTGTAGTGTTTGACTTACAGTTTTTATGTTGTGTCTTGGCTCCGACTTTACTCCCCTATTTCCCTGGTGAGATTCACACTCCAAACTGAACCTTAGCCCATTCATCATCTCACTACGAGGCAATTACAGGCCAACATCTGCTTCTTCCACTCAAGGCTTCATTTCCATCCTGAGCTTCAGCTGGACATGCTGCGTAGCTCCACCTATCAATTTGAATCTCATTGTGTCTGAGCCTACATCTGTCAGTGCACTTGTCCCTCACAATCAATCTGTTCACAGCCATCTGAGATGATACCATAGATGCATAGCTTTTTAAATTATACAGCAGCCACCTCAAAATTTTGCTTTTAGCCCCTAGAAGAAAGTCTCAAATTTGAAGATGACCCAATTTTTAATAAATATTTTAAGAGCAGAAGTGGATTTGTGCGTGTCCGAAGTGATGCACGAGGGGGATCTAAATATTGATGTTGTGCCGAAACCACTCATCTCTCTTCAAGAAGAAGGAAACAACTTGTATAGAGAGGTCTGAAGTCTTCACAAGCCCAAAACAAATCCAATGCACGTTGAGAGGAGAGCAGCATTAATTCTAGTGCTATCACTGTGAAGGCATGTCAGCACAACAACAACTACAATTTAGAAATTGGAACAACCAAGCCTCTGAATTAAACAATTGAGGGTTGTCCTTATGAATAATTTACAAAACCATCATAGAGGCTTTCAAGAGGCATTTCATTTCAGCTCTTTATTTACTAGATGATATATGCATATTTGTGAGGTACAGTGAAATAGACTGTCCTTCACTATCTTCACTTGGATTAACTCAACTTAACTGCAAACTTAATTACTTAATTTCGTACACTCCTACCTTACCTACACTCATAAGGTGAAAAAGATGACTGGACTCCACCGCAGCACCTATGGGCCTCAAGTGGATTACACAATGGACTATGGCCAGTCAATTACAGGGGGCACTGCAATTATCCTCTCAATACATTCACTCTGGGCAATTTAGAGTCACCAATTATCTAAGACATGCATGTTTCATTCACAGGGAGGACATGCACACTCCACTTAAGATGTATTAAGTCAAGACTCAAACCCACAATCCCATAATAAAATAAACATAATTTTTACAGTTAGGTTCACCTTCTATATAATATTTTGTCTTTTTCTACAGTACAAACTGTGACGCTTAATAGTAGTAAATAATGCCTAGTGTGAAAAAGGTCTAAATTTGTTATCACGTTTTGAATAAGCACAATGCATGTGTGGAATACAAAGAATACATTTTTTTTTCAACATCTGGGCATCTTTTGTATGCTACTGGACCTCATTTATTCAGTTTTGTTGTGGACTACTGTATGTACCACCTTTTGCTCACAATGGCTGCAGTGTCAATAATAAGTAGAAGGCAATTTGACTACCGCCTCTTCGGTCAGAGCATCTCCAAAGCACCCATTATGCAGCAACATGTTTCTATGGCACCTTAGACAAACAAGATATTAGCTTTTATAAGAGCCTTTTAAGCATTTGCATAGCTGTCCTTTTTGCAGGGTAAAAAAACAAAAAAAACATAAAAATCAGATTTGAGGCAGGCCCACCTTTTTATCAGTAGGTAGTGCAAACACAAATGTATCTTTTAACTGATTTATCTGATTGTGCTGTGTGTTACTGTTAACTGATGAAGCTTTTCATATTTCCAGTTTAGGCTTTAGATGGGGTATACCATGGACAATGGTCAGTTAGTTGCAGGACTGAAAACCAAAGGCATATGCAAACAGACATTCACTCTCACATTCAAATACTAGAGGTAATATAGTTTGGCCAAATCTCCCAACTCATGCGTGTCTTTGGGTGGTGAAGGGAAGCCAGAGACTCCACTGAGAAAGAAGGTAGTGTAGTTAAAGGATTTAACTTAGAAACTCCTCCCTGAGTCTAACCACCACCTGTAATTATTAATGCCTTGGTGTGCAGAATTGATTAATGTATTCAAAAGTTATAAAGATGCTGCTGGGTTGAATACTGAAGTAATTTTCTAGACTTCTGTTTGATATTCACTGAAAGGTAAGGCAACATGCTACTAAAAATTTCAATCACTCGCTCCAAAATGAATTATTGTCATATCAAAACAGTCTCATCAGAATCCCTGGAAAATATAGATACATATGCAATCAGAGTGCAGAGGGTAAATGAAAAATCAAATAGATCTTTAATTATCCGCCCAGGCAATTGCTTGAATCTGCATGACTGTAGGCCACTGATGTAAATAAGAGGGACACTCGCCTCCATCATAAATTGCCATTATTGTCTGTGGCTGCATGCTGATTGTCAGGTGAGCTCCGGAATTCATTAAAATGATTCCTCAAGGCAAGAGTTGAATTGATTTTTATCTGTTTCTGAAATGGCTTTGTCGACCAGCACCTCATCTACATATCATTATAGAAATATATTTCATTTAATCATTCTGCACCCGATCTTCCCTCTCCCGTGTTGTTTGGGCCGTTACATACATTAACAAAACAACACCCATGGATGGAAATGTATGGTTAGTTCTATTTAATGTGGTTCCTGGCCCCTTAAAATGTTTACAAAGTCTGCAAATATCTAATGGTATGATGCCATAGGTGCAACAATTAACAACATATTTATTCCTATATATATATAATTTTTTTATCTGGCCAGATAAATTTCAGTCCGGACTATTTTGCCCCACAGGCCGCCTATTGAATTGGCCTTCTCTATACACACACTATACACTCTACACTCACACACATTTATGTTGGTCAGTCCTATGATTTAAATCCTATAGACATCCTTGCATAGATCTATATCCCATAGATACAGTCAATGCATCAAGTGTGTGTCAGTGAGAAACGTGAGAAGAGCGTATGACATTTCTCATCAAGCCTGTGTCCCGGCAGGTGCAGCTTATAAACAGCAGAGGTTTCTTTGCCATAATGTGCATTACAGATAAGGCACACATGTGGCAGTGCAGCCGGGCCTGCGAGGCTGCCCTCAGCACCTACACTTCCAGCAAAGGCCAGTGGTGGCATGGTGATGACAAGAGACTGAACTGTGGGACAAGAGCACACCTCAAACATATACAAGAGTAGCACATCATAAACCAGCTGCTCTTAGAATAACACCAACTGGTGAATTTTTCAATCAGCGAAGGAAAAATATTAATACAAAAACATTCATGTTTCTCTTTTCTTTTTCTATTTTTTTTAAATTGCATTTTCTTTTTAAAAAATTGCTTTCTGTTCCAATATTTATTTTGGTTTTCCCGTGTTATTGTAACCAAATTGCTATATTTGTATAGCCATTTATGGGAAGAAAACAGTATCTTTTTAGCATCACTGTGGAAAATCAAAAATGAGGTAAGCAATAACAAGTAAACAAAGCTGACACAAGGTTCACCTGAATAAATAAACATTTCTATTTTTACACATTTTTGTCATGTTTAATTAAAATTGC
>JAVQJW010303114.1:0-16152 GCA_036025195.1 Hypseleotris klunzingeri
TCACGTTAGATACAGATACAAAATACAAAAAACAGAATGCCGGCAATGGAGGCAATAGAATATACAGTACAAAAACGGCCAAAACATCAGGGAGTGAACATACAGTATAATTGTGCAAAGACAAGGTTTATAATTCACAGTGAAGGAGTAGGGTCTGTGTCTGTGAAAGTGAAGGGTACAAGCACATAAATGATGTTTTGACATCGGGGTAAGGCTGGAGGGAAGTCCAAATGTCTAAAGATGCTGGTCCATTAGCACAGTCTTTAAGTCCGCAGGACAGTTGATGTTGAAGACAGAGTGAGAAGTATTGTGTCTCTCCACCAAAGCTGCCACAGCCTCCCCGAGCTCCAGGTGGTTCAGGAACCCAGGGGCCACCCGCTCGGAGGTTGCCACACCTGTGTCGATCCTCAGCTGCAAAAAAAAAAATTGTAAAAAATGTATAATTCGGTCATCTTCATTAAGAGATATGCAGAAAGAAAAAGTTCTGATCTTTCCATAGACTTATAAACCTTTTTGTCTAATACGCCCGCACATATTTAAGGTCTGAGTAAAAAATAAAGTACATTTTCTATCAATTTTTCTTATTTTATTTTAAAAGTTTAAAAGATCGGTGGAAGCTAATCAGCAGTAGGGTAGCTCGGGATCATAGTGCGATTATTTTCAGTCAAAATCTATATCTGAAATTTATAAACAGGCAAAGCTTTTAATACAATTAATTTTGATGAGTTTTCATAGTATTTTTTATTGTGAATTATCACATAGCTGATTAGCCTCTATCAACCTTTTTATACTCTTAAAATATGGATTTTTCGAAAGGTCTACAGGAAAGATGTTACTTTCAGAACCAGAGGTGGGCATGCACAGTTTCCACTGTCACTTGTACAGCCATTGATTTGCAAGCTTTAACTACTGACCATATATTGCTTGAAACTTTTTTACCTCTGTCAAGGACGTAATGTTTTCAGAAGCGTATGTCCGTCCGTCTGTAAGCAACTTTACTCAAAAACTACTGCACGGACTTGGATGAAATTTCCAGGGAAGGTCAGGAATGACACATGGAACAATTTACTATATTTTGAGTATGATCCGGATTGGGAGTGATATGAATTATGGTCTGGATCCAGGATTTTTCTGAACAGCTGCCTTGGCGAAGGTCTGTGCTCTCCGAGTGCTTTCTAGTTCTAGTTACCTGGTTAAGTTTGCAGGCCACGTCAGGGTACTCCTCTCTGAGAACCTGGCAGAAGGCTAGAGTGCTTGCTGCCCCCACAGTCAGAAAACCAGTCCCAGGCATAAGCAGCTTCTCCCCGGCACCTCCTGAGAACAATATAGAATTTGTTTGATCTAGTCTTATCAAAGGATAAACATTTTTATCACCAAATTTAAAAATATTAATTATGTGCAATGTATTTTTACTTTATACTATTTGCTAATAAATTAAATGTTGGATATAAACACTTGTAAAGACCAAACCCAGAAAGTATTTTTGGCTGGTGTCAGCGATGATTAGACATAGTCGATATTTTTTTAATTGTCTGCTACGCACAAGTAGACTGGTGGATACTGGGGTGGAGCTCACCTGTGATGAAGGTGTAGGTGCAGTTAGGGTCATCTCTAACCAGAGGAAAGAAAGCCTTCCATGACACAAAAGTGCTGTACAGTAAGCAGTCAATCACCTTAAAATCATAGAAGACGTTATATTAATTTATTACAACAATGGCCAGTTAGACTCAGGGCATGCAAAGACAACCATTCACACTCCAATCCTTAACAACAAACAGTTAAACTACAGTTTACATGCATGTGTTTGGACCATTGAAGGAAGTTTAAGAATTGATGGTAAAATAAATTTAAATACTTTGCACAAAAAGAAAATGGTGACACCTTCTCTATATGGGAATGGAACATCAAAGCATGAGCATAGCCTAAACATTTAGTCTCATTGCTTTTAGTATTTAACAAATTACTACAAAGTATGAACTTTCTTTTCTAGATGGGAATGTAATGTAATGGAAATTTTTGGAAGATATCTTTAAAAAAAGCTTAAATATGACCTAATTATAACCTTAAATAGTGAAGGAAAATGCACACCCAATGCAGGTCTTTGAGAGTCTGTGTGTGAGGGGGTCCTCCCTGCCACCAGCTGAAGCCCATAGACGACACCACATCAGTCACCTTCCCCACGGCCTTCAGGAGCTCCTGCTTCACCTGCTCAGCCCCGTCCTCACTCCCTGGACAAAACTCACCATTAGAAGAAAGTTTCTTCAGATGAGCACAATTATTGGTCTATATGAGGAATTGTGTTTGTTAATGTGTATGTTGCATATCGATAGGCTACTGAGCTTGTATCACTGGTCAAATGAAAAATACAGATGAACTGCTATTTATTTACCTAAAATTTAATGGGAAAATTTTATCCTGTCTATCTGTACCCACAAAATCCCATTCTAACTTTGATTACGAACCAGTGCCAGTTTGTTGGAGCTACTATAGACTGCTGTCTGTCTGCACATGTGGCCATAGGCATAGATGGACAGGCAGATGTCTGAAATGCAGACTTACCCACATTACCCACTATAGTAGTGAGATTATCCTTTGTGCTGGGAGAGACAAATGAGCGCAGTCTGTCAAGCCGACTGCTGTCTCGGGAGATCACTGCTACTTTAAAACCTGCAACAGCACAACACACAGGACACTGAATTAAGCCCACACTGATCCCTCTCGCATGTAAAACAACACGACTAATGGGCCTACAATGTCCTAATCTGTTTATGAAGGTCATAAGAGGAAGAAGCGTGACAGAACAGCAGATGGACACTGACAGTTCAAGAGAACTCAATGGACATTGTTAGACTCAGTCTTCAGTCCTGATGCACTCAGATATCCACAAGCACTAATAAGAAACATTACTTCACTTTTTTGTTTAGCCTATTTTATATTAGTTGTTTATTTTTTATTAATTATTGTTATTGTAAAATATATAGGCTAATAAAATTATCATATCATAATTATATTAGTTGTCCAGTTATACCAGTTTGTACAAGACTTATTCCTTCTAAATGTCAAGTGAAATTAAGTGAAAAATAACCACAATCATGCACAAAAACGGCATTAGCTGACCACAATGACAGCTAACATTAAAAAAATATTATATTATCCATTGTAGGAGCATACCTTTGTCCAGCAGCGCCTTGACCACGCCAGAGCCCACAGTGCCCGCTCCTCCCAGCGCTAGCACCACCCGCTCAGAGTTGGACATGCTGCAGACCAGGATCCCGTGAACTCTGGAGGTGCACACTGCAGAGTCAGAGGACTTTGATGATATTTGGAGCATCGTTCATGATCCAGGCTGCTATAATAGCGAGGCAGGGGCAGTGGATCCGCCCCCTTCACGCTGTCACTGAACCCCGCCTGCACTTTACAGCGTGTTATCCTTGTTACCAACTTTTCATTGAAATGGAGAGCCTAAATACACGCTCTAAATGCAGCAATATTTGGGCTTTGGTCAGGTTTATACATTTTTTTAAGTATTATTCAGTGTCTAATAAAATGCAAATATAGTGACATCGTGTGGTTGAAATTGTAAATGTACAAAATATATCTACATTAACTTGACTGAGGGATAATTTATTAGATTACAATTTTCACCCCAGTTCGACATAAGTGCCTGTCTGGGTCTACACTATAATAGATCCATACACTCATCCAAATCTCTCTGATACAGAAAACACCTGCTCAAACCTCGTCACGTGTCAATGTTTACGTCGCAGAGCGGAAGTAGCCGCTAGCAGCTAAAACGTTCCATGCTACGTGTGTGGCAGGGACAGAGAGCATTTTGTACGAAATATGAATCCAGCTGTTTAATGGCATTCTGAAACCACTAATCTTGAAAAGGTGAGTATCTGCATTTGAAATACAGCACAACCTGGAGGATATTGTTATTTTAAAGAAATAAAAGTTGTCGATGTGTTCTCAGTTAGCTAGCTTTAACTATTTGAATTATGTTTTTTATTTTAATCCTTGCCACTTACACAACCTTATGTCATTATACTTAGACGAGAGACGGAGACACCAGGACCTTTTGTATTAATATAGTCTTTGATTACATTTTAAATTATAATCCGGTTAAAAGTTAACTTTCTCTTTACAAAGGGTTGTCACTTCCTGAGGCGTTCTCGTTTAAGATTGCACCCCGTCCACAACTAATAAGGATTTCATCCAAAAATATACCTTTGCTTTTCAGTTTGTGTTTTATACTACATTTACATGCATATCTAAATTGACTACAACGTGTTTTTGCAACATGCCGCGTAAAGCTCTTAGGGAAAATGAGTAAAGGTTATATAGGTTTTTGAATGTAGTGTGCAAATTAATTACCTGATCTGGTACAACAAGCTGGGCCACTTTTTGCTATAAGGCTTATTAAATGTTGTACTTTATTTTTACTTTTGATTTCAGACTTTTTTCACATATTCAATTGCTCTGACAAATAGACCCAATCCCCAGTGCTTTTATTTTTTTTTTTGTACATCATCTGCTGAAATTGCCTTTCTCTAGTTTGTGTTATAATGTAAGTGTTCAACATCCCTGTGTATTTTAGATGTGTTTTTTTAGTAATCATATTAGTAACAGTTTTAATACTAACAGTCATAATACTTGTTTTGTGTCATAGTTGAAGAAAGATGAGCACGTCAGGACAGAGAGCCAGGGATCTGATTGCAGCATACAACCATTTTCTGGAAAATCAAATAGAGACCCAAGGGTCCAGCCTGCCTTGTCGAGAAGAGAAGCTGTTCACTGAAGTAGAGGGTCTATTGAAGACTGAAGATGGCCATGACACACACTGCCTGGGTCTGGATCCATATACAGTCATGGAGGAGTCGCTCAGATCAGCAGCAGCGACTGACAGCAAAGGAACAACTAGAGCAGGGCTGAAAGGCCTGGCTAAGGCATTTGAGGTGCTTGAACAAGCTGCTCTCAACTTGTACCTGGGGCCCTGGAGGGAGGAGTACAAAGTTGTTAAGGTTAGCTGAAAATCAGTCACTCACTAATAAAGTATATATTAGTATAAATATAAACATCAATTGTATCTACTACATGTACATTATAATGTTTTATTTGTCATCATAGTAGTGCTTTTTTGTAATCACAAACTACTACTCTTTGAAACAATTTATAATGCCATAGAGATATAAAGCTTGACTTTTTATATCCACGTTTTCCAGATGTACTCTGGTATATTTACCCACTACATCAAACCAGTGTTCACCAGCCAACAGATAGAAGAACTCTTCAGTATGTTGGGTTATGAGCTGTGCTCAAAACGCCGGGAGCAGCTTCGTCTTCAGCCTCAGAAAGTCAATGCTGCCAATTTGGACGAGCTGCTGCACTTGTCCTGTGCCTTCTTTGTGGCTCGCTGTGAGTGTCGCCTCCTTTTGGCAGCACTGGGAAAGAACAGTGGTCAGCGCCAATGGGAGCTCAGTTTGGTGAGAGAGAGACAAAGAGGACACAGCCTTCAGGTATGTGCTAGAGTTATTGTTGTGCTTCGTACAACATGATTTTGTGTGACACTTGGTACACACAAGTTGTCACTGTTGATTGAATGTTTTTTTAAATTGCTAGTTAATAAAAAAAAAAAAGTAGGAACCCATTGCATCTCTGTTTGGCAGGTTGCTCTTGACAACACCATGAGGACAGTAGAGGTCAAGAAGCCACTGCCAGAGGTTCCTGAAGAAAATGACGTGGATCTGTACACAGATGAGCAGGATAACCGGGGTATAGGGGAGGTGTCTGTTGATGATGAGCCCCCTCAGTCTCTAAGTTGGATGCCTGAAAAAAGTGCAGCTAACAACAACGGGACGAACGGGTCCAAACAGCCACTCTACATCTCTACTCACTATAGACAGGTGAATAACCCCTCAGCAGACGCAAAGGCCAATGGCTTCTCACCCAGCCATAGATTTCGCAACCATTTATATGAGTCTATTGATGAAATAGAAGCACAGTCCGGCACTCGATGTGAAGAAAAGACTGAACATGATGCTCAAAGTATGCTTTGCAGCTGTCTCCAAGAAAAGCCTTTGGTTCTAATGCATTGTACTGAACGCCAAACCTACCATGATTATAGCTGTGCCTTGTTTAAGCAGTGCGAAAACATTCACAATGTAGAGTACGTTGAAAACATACCAGAGCAGTTTGTCCAGGCCAGAGTAGCAGGTTCACAGCATAGAGGAAATACATCTCCAACTCTGACCCGCAGCAGTGCTGCGTTTTCCACTCTAGATTTACATGACAAGCATAATTCAGTTAGTTCAATAGTTAGTCCTATTAGTAACCATGACTGCTGTGACCTCATTGATGATCCCCAGGTCTTGTGTTTCAGTTGCAAATTCTTTCACAGAGATTTTTGCAATGAAGCAAAGAGATGTCTGCTTTATCATGAGTCCAAAAAATTGGGTACATGTTCTCAGGTAAAATGTAGTAAGGAAACTATATTACTGTGCAAATACTGTGGAAGTGAATATTGCAGAGTTTGCTGGTACAAAGATCCCATAAAATGCTCATCATGTGGCCAAACTTTTGATGTGTCATCTTCTGTGTGAAGATGTTAAATAAAAAATATATTAATGAAGCTTGTGTGAAGTGCCTTAAATCTGATGATACACATATGAAGACATGTTACCTTATGTGCATGCTTCTCACAGTAGCCTTGTGAAGGCATTGTGTAAATGGTGGAAAATTTTAATCACTGGTACAATTTAACTTCATAGTTGAGTCACCAATGGAACCTTGTATGTACATTTGAAGTAAATTTGTAAATTGGACCCAATTTTTTTTCACTACAAACCATACTTGGTTGAAGATAGCAAATGCACTTACACTTGCTTCCCAGTATCTGCATCTTTCTTCACAATTAATGAATATATAGTCAAGCAAAATAATACTTTACTAAAGATAGATCTCTCCTGGTTTCTTCAATGAATTTGTGCATTTTCAGCTGTTTTGTGCCAATATTTGTATGCAGTATCAATCATTGTAACTAATGTATCTACTATGAATAAAATGTGGTAAATATGTTCTGTACAAAATACCATTTTAACACGACTATCACACAATATTTGCCCTATTTTGTGTTATTCACCATAATGTGCCAACATAATGAGCACCTTAATAAGATTTGAAAAGGGAGAAACTGTGTGGTTGTTCATGTTCTTACATGTAACCCATGCTAAATAATCAGTTGTAACTGTAAATATGTACTGTATCACATAAAATTGTGTTTTGTGAAAAAGTTATTGAATTGATGTCAAGCTGAAGCACAAAAAGCACTTACTGATGTGATGTATCACTAATGCCTTTGCCTGAATTTCTTACTGTTATTGCATTGTTTTGCAGAATATTGCATTTCTACTTTTATTAAAAATTTGTCACATTCAACGTGGCTTAAATACTGTCATTAATTTCACAGGACTCCATAAACCAACCAAAACACTTAATTGGAAAACAGACTTAATAGTCAGTTAAGAAAAAGCCAAGATCTCCTGGTGGTGAGAAGAGATAAAACATAACCTCTACATTTTCAATATATAATAATGCAACATAAACATGCAGTCATATTGTCTTAATGGCATTTATTTTACTCATTGTATGATTGCCAGTTGATATTTATAAATGATTTGCTGTCCATGCGGTCTATGTAGAGAACCCCATCTAAGTGGTCCATCTCGTGTTGGATGATGCGAGCTGCCCAACCGCTGGTCTGCCATGTAACAGCCTCTGCCGTCTCATTGAGACCTGTCCACAAAGGAAGAGTACAATATCACAAGCACTGGCATTACAGTTACTTCTAATTTGCATGAAGTTGACCTATTGCTAAAAATTAAGGAGTTATTTTGTTTGTTCAGTAAAAAAGAGAAATTAACTTATAATTATAACAATTTGAATGTCTACAGTATTGTTTTTGCTTGTAAAATCTATTATTAATTATTTTACAAAAAACTTAATATTCCTATCTAAAAGGGTAAAGAGGAGTACTACTTTCCTTAACTTTGCTCTTGTGTGCTGCTCTGTTACTTTGAAATCCACCTTTTTGAACATAATATTTGTCTGAAAATATTGGGTCTATTGTGTTCGTACCTGACACTTCTACAGACAGAAAGCGGGCCACAGCAGCAGAAAACCCTGAGATGCTTTCACATGCTTCCTGAAACACAGCTGTCCTCCCATCCAGCACTCTCATCTGTGGGTTCACAAATATCCTCAGGGGTAGCGCACTCAGACCACGTGCCTCCCTTAAAGCATGTGGAGTCTCTTCCAGCATCTTTTGTGGATACTCCACTGCCAAGATGCGAAGTGGCACCCCAATCTGAGGCGCACTTAATCCCACACACTCCAGCTTTCGCATCACTTTGACCATAGTTTGAATGACTTTTTGGATTTCTGGGCCCTTCACGGCAGAAGGATCCACAGCAGATGCATGACAGCGCAGTACAGGGTCGCCAACTTGGCATACGTGGCTGTAAGGAGGATTGGGTGGTGGACGGATCTTGTGCTTCATGTATTGCAGGTAAGAACGCACCTTGACATTGCTACAGTATGTGCGGTGTCCCAAGAAATGAAGTGATATCCGGGAAGGGTCTACAGAATTAAAAGCCAAAGCTCTACACTTAAGTCCAAAACCCATCCTAGGGAGTTGAAGTAAAGTTGCACAGGACCTGTTCATGGTGGTACTTTTGTGTAGCCACTGTCCTGCAAACACATTAAAATTGCATTACACAGAATCCAATTTTAACTGTATGCCCGAAGTATGCATGTCATTCATAAATTCAGTGATATTCATTCTTCATTCATTCTTTATTTTATTGCATATAAATACAATATAAAAGCACTCATTTGACTCAAAAACTTGCCATTCTTAGTTCTTTCACACAGGAGATAATATTCTGTGTTGCTTGCTAATTATACTACAGCTAGGCTTTAATTGTTGGTATCTGTCCATCACTTTAGACTTTCTGATCCTCCTTTGGAATCACTAGTCAATGACCTTACCATTTAGATGTAATGGAAGTTATTGAAAATGTTTACTCCTTGTACATCTAGTAGTATATATATATTCCAATATTTCACCACTCCCCAGTCTATATGTACATATAATAATTGACTATTTCAAAATGTAAAACACTTACCTCTAACACCGACAGTGCTCGGTTTTAACAAATCTGGAGCTCCTTCTACAGGACAAATGCAGGCTAGCTAGTTATAAGCTTAAGCTAATTTGCAACACAGGCGTTGTATTCCATAGCTATTTCAGAACAGTGATTTCAACTCTTGGGGAAAGGGGTAAAATGTTAAAATATTTTAAAGCATTGTAATAAAGAAACTATAAAATTAACTTTCTTCCATGTTGTCCTAAAGGACGGTTTTCGACTTCCGGGTAAAATTGTCTGCGTCAAGGAGCGACTTTCAGAATAAAAGCACATTGCATTGACCTAATGATTGTCGCCTATTCCCGAGAAGCACGTCTTTCGAATTTGTTTTATTCTGAAACTGTTTAAAATGCGATACGAACTTTTTAAACAACGCGAACGTTTGTGTTGCTGTTTCTTGCCTTTTGACAGAGAAATCTGTGGAGTTTTTGACTATAAGCTTTTTTTCTTATCAGTAGTTCAGGGTTTTATATGTTGCATTTTACGCAAGAATGTTTTCGATAATTTACGTATTGATGGGGAGTCAAACGTTCAAAACGGAAACAAGTGATGATTTGACTACGGTAGGTTAAGCTAGCTACTGCTGTTTGTTGTTAGCGTTATATATTTCCCACACTGCAATAATATTTATTCACTACATTTCGAGTGATTGTGTCTGAACTTTTATTATGTTTGATTCTAAGGGGTGTCCTGTCGGGTCCTCTCCTCGACTTGCCTGTACATGCCCCTGTTCTGAGCGGGAGGGGCGTATTCTGTAGCCCTGATGGTGAAGTTTAAAAGCGTTTGTGGAAGAGGATGCAGCGGTGACATCTGATGGAGGAGGGCTGCCCGTCATCTATGCAGAGACTGTGGATTGTGGAGTACGCCTGGGCTCACAACATGATGGAGGTTTTGCAAGGTAATGTAGCTTATATCTAGCTGTAGTATTTCTTGTGAAGTGAAGTCTTATATTACACATTGAGCAATATATAATTAGACTTCTATTACACATAGGTAACGATTAGGCTACTTGGTTACACCTTATTGCAGTGATCATATTTCCACACCTCCAAGTCACTATCACTGTATTTTATTAGGTAGACCTTCTTGTAAGCTCAAATAACTAATCACCTGGAAGCACTACATGAAGACAATGGAATTAAAAGAAAATATTAGTAAAACACATATCTCAGTATATATCTTTAGTATATTTAAGAAACACAACAGGTTTAATAGATGTGTGGTTCTTTCAGTATTTGTATTCATATTATTAATTCAGACATTTGTGCCATTTCCAGATATGGAAGCATCCTCTTGGCCTGACGGTGACTGTGAGTCTCTGAACCTGGATGAGTCCTGGCGTGTTCGGGTCGCGTCTGCTCAAGCCTATTGCATCGTCAGAAAAAGACAAACCTGTCAATATGAGAAAGTCATGGCATTTTTGGAGCGCATTCACTCACTGCTGCCTACGCTTGTGCCTTCTATTAAACATATGAAGATTATGTTTGGCCTCAAAACCATGGTATGACTGACTTAATAGTTTGACGTATTAAACAAGCATTAATTAATATAATAATTTATAATCTTTGTGTAATATTTCTCTTCATTACAGGTTATCATGTCGGTGCTAAGGGAAGGCATTGGACTGATTGATGTTGTTTATAAAATCTTACAGTTCTTTCCCAGTAAACTACCTCAGTACCAGGATCATTGTGTAAGTCTGCGTGTATGTAGCTGAATTTAAAGGGCTACTAATTCCAGTTAATATAATTTCTTTCCCTTTCTTTCCCCAATTCATTTACAGAGCAAACGTGAGATGTTCCTCATGAGAAGAAATCAGCTTGACTTCAAGGCTTTTGCTCAGTCACTTGCTATGGACAAACAAAAGCTCCAAATCTATATCCAAGTTGGTATTTATCTTAATAGGAACAGTCACTTTATAAACAGTTCTCTTTGCAATACTTACAGCAGTCTCACCCGACTGTTGTGCTTTGTGTCCAGAAGGGAGCAGTAAAGATTAACATTTTACCACTACATTTTACCACATACTTATAGTAGCTCAGATAGAACCCATTAACAAACCTAGCGAAAAGTATTGTGATATAATTATTAGAGATATACCGATACTGGATCGGTTATCGGTGCCGATCCAGGCCTTTCAGCTGGATCGGTGGATTGGTAAATGTGGCCGATACTGGAACCGATACCATTTATTATACTTTTTCCAATTATGAGCAGATAAATAAAGTGGAAAATTACATTATATTACACTGTAACTCAAAAATGACAAAGGTTAGACATTTTTAAGGATCATCTGGTCTTAGTTCTATCATATTTGGGTTTAATGTTTTTTGATAATACCATGCCTTTAGTTTTTGCATTAGTATCGGTGGATTTTGGGTGTCGGTCGATCCACAAAGCCCAAATATTGGGATTGGTATCGGGACTGAAAAAGCTGGATCGGTGCATCACTAATAATTATTGTTTCTACCCCAATCCATTTTAAGTAACTGGAGACTGGAAACTCAAAGCATCTTACTGATAATCTATTACATTTACTATTTGCAGTTTACTAGCACATAGATCTATCTCTGTATATTGTGATGCCCGAAACTACCTTTGGTAACCCACAGACTTCATACAGTTGCCATTTTAGGTTTATGAAATTTATCTCACATCTTATTGACACCTTATCTCACTTATTGACACATTTTCTTCTCTATATTTTAATTATGTACTTTAGAATCACATGGAGGAGCAGTATGGGGAGCATTATGCACAAAAGACCGAAGACAGACTGCTGCACTACCTACGTGAACTGGACAAGGCTTTACCAGAAGACACCTACATTGATAAGGTGTGTGCAATCAGTTCAACTTTGGAAACACTGGCTATAGTTATTTCTGTATTCCAAATCAATTAACCAACTACTAATAACTACTGGAGACATTGTCTACCCAAACAACTAGATGTGTCTACTACTAAAAACATGTAGCTGTAGTGATTTGCTTTATTCTGTTATTCAGTGTTCACAGTTGCAGGGGTTTTAAGGACCTTGGTGTCTTAAACTGAGATTGCAATTGCATTATTGTAAAGCCTCCATGTTCTTTTGTCTATTTGTAAAGACTCTTTCAAGATTTTAAGATTCATGATTATCATGTGACATTTTGAATATAGAAACAAGAAACACAAATCAACAGTATGCTTGTATAGATGTTGCACAAATGACATTGTGATACTAATAAGAAGACGTGTTTCTATGTAACTAGATGCTGAAGAAAAACAGTCCCGTGAATAAAGAAGAGAAGCTACTGCTGGAATTAATCACTGATGACTCCACCCCCATCGCAACAACTTCGAAAACGCTGTTTCACTGCGGTAAGAACATACATTTACTGTGTGTTTTATAAAAATACTTAACTCTAGTGCTTTTTGCTTTAATTGAGTACTGTAGCCTCCACTATTAACAAATCATTACCCTAAGAACCGATCTTAAATGTCGTAGTTGTTTTTTCCCAGCTACTTTTTTAGTTTATTGCTTTGTGTTTTAAAGTATGTTTTCTTTATAATTATTATAATAATATATATTTTTTAAATTTCATAATAAGAATTTACCTTATGGGCATTTGTGTTATACATTTTTTAGACAAATTTCTGTTAATCACAAATTCACAGTTTCCACTAATTTATGCAGCTCTCTCCATTTATGTGTGATGTGTAATGTATGGTTTGTTCTTACAGATTCTGCATCCTTTAACTCATCAAAGCACAGAGCACACAAGGGGAGGTGTTTGGCCCCTGAATCTTATTGTGCTGGCTCCCCAAAAAATCACCTTCAAACTACACCGGGTAAAACATCAACAACAAACATAAAAGTCTCTGATACAATAATGAGCGATGGAACAAGAAAAGAGCAAACTGCGGGTCTCCATGTTAATAGTGTTAAAGACTGTATTGAAAAACAAGTAGACAACTTGGACATGGGAGAAAGCCCTAAAATTACTGTTCACAGGGCCAATCTTTCTCCCCACTTTTGCGCCAAACACCAGCGATGGGTCAAGAACATACTTTGTGAATGTCCCATGGAGTCTTCAGAGGAACAGCAGGTACTGGACAATGAGATCTCCCCTCCTCTGTTTCCATCAAACACTTCATCTGAAGACCTCACCCCGTCGGATCTCACTCCCTCTGGTCTCACCCTCCCTCCTGAC
Organism: Hypseleotris klunzingeri; assembly: GCA_036025195.1. Taxonomy (NCBI): domain Eukaryota; kingdom Metazoa; phylum Chordata; class Actinopteri; order Gobiiformes; family Eleotridae; genus Hypseleotris; species Hypseleotris klunzingeri. The sequence continues at coordinate 13,394 of JAVQJW010303114.1, forward strand.
TGTCAACAATCATTTCCCAACCCAAGCGAGTCCAAAGATATATTTGAAGAACCAAAGTTTGTCAATAAACCAAGTTCTGAACCAGTTGACATGGGACCTCTATCTACTACAGCACTGTCTCCAGTTCAGCCCTCTGTATCAACTGATGCTGTTCTCAAAGTTGTACTGATCCCACTTACAGACTTCATGAAAAACAAGGCCACAAGTCAAACTGACCTGCACACATGTAGCAACAAGGACTCAACCAAAGCTAGTTCTGCATTTTCTCATTTAAGCGTCTCAACAAGCTCGCCAATGCACCAGACACAAACTTCCAAACCTTCTATTTCACGGCTCTCTAGAAAGTATAGACAAGCAAAAAGGCATTCCCAAACTCAGGATATGGATAGTCAAATGTACAATGCATCTGAAAAAGTCCAGGTTTCTACTCCAATAACTTCTGCCATTGAGGATAATGCTGCTACCTCACACAACACAGCTACAAGTAGCCATAGTCATTCAAAAGCAGCATTGAACACTACTGTTACATGCTCTCAAGTCAGTCCACAGCCTTGTCTGTCTCTTCAGTCCAAGTCGCTGCAGCCTTGTGTGGTCCTGAGACGATTGACTATTGAGGAATGCTTACAGGTGACAAAGGGAAGATTTCATCCCAGACAATGTGATGATATGGAGCACAGCAACCAAGTGGACTCTTCATTTGATGTGAACTTTCTGTACTCCAGCAGTTCTTCAGATGACGAGGCAGATGATTTAGATCCGGAGTATAGGCCTGCCAGGAAGACACTGTTTAGATGGTCTTTGGAATGTGACCACAAATCGTATTAATTAAATGAATAAATAAAATGAATAAATTAAAGGGAATCTGCCGTATAATCTACTCTGTACTGTTGTTGCTGCAGTACTAAGAATTGCCAGTGTTTTGGTTCCTCTGATGGAACTCAAGCTTAAGAGGCCCTTCAATTGTGTTTTGAACAACACATGATAAGGATACAAATGCAGCAACCTGTGCACTGTTTTTTGTACAAATGTTATTTGTACAGAAACTGCAGCTCTTAATAATGTTGCAACTGCCTCACTTATTTATTGCTGTGGCGCTAATGGACCATTGTAGGTGTTTCATATTGCTTTTTAAGGGATTTTTTAGAAAATTAATTGTATACAAGTTCTGTGGCTATTACTTAAGGTCTGTGTACAACTTGTATACAAAATAAACCTCCTTTAAGGTTTAAAATGAAGTCCTTTCTTCTTTTCATTTTTGATGTTTTTGGTCACATCTATTCAAATGGTGGCCACGGGAGCCAGTTTAGGCCCATAAGTTGGATCAGCCCTCAGTGAATACACTCATAAAAAATGATGAGTCACTTAATAGATGAGGTTATGTGGTGTGCGGACATTTGCAACACATTATGTCCCTAAAGCCATCGAAGCTGGAAAATTTCCAGCCAACTGATCAATATTCTTCCAAAGGTTTGGCCTACTGTGAAAAAATGTTGAAGATCCTACTTTTAGGACTTACAAAACAGTGCAGTGCAATATGTGTACTCAGCACTTACATAAGATCAGTGCTAGCACTTTAACCTGGTCAGACATTGACATAAACCATAGACTGTCCAGTGGCATCGACCCAAAGAGCCAATAAGCTTGGGTAAACCACTGTGCATCAGATAGCCACATGAGTGTCAACTGGGCCTGACCAATCACGTCTGAGGTTAGGAGGCCTGTTTACTCTGCTGTTGGCGGGAGCGTGAGTCCAGCCTCTTTTAAAGGTAAGGTGAGGACGTGACGGCTGCATATCGATTGTAATTGTGCGAATGAATGAGAGCTGAATCGGCAGTTGCTGCATACTTCAGCAACTTTATACACCTACGATGGAGTCAAGTTTGATATAAAACATATAACATATTTATAGTGGAGGTTCTGGGGTGTGGTCTCAAGGTAGATTGTTCACACAAAATTCAGTAAGCTGTTTTAAGAGCTGTGTGAGTTGTATTCTTTTGGAAGAAATATGGCATGACCTTCGAAGAGAAAAGGTACAGCAATGTAAAGATGTACGTATTTTGCTCACAGATAATATTATGGAGATAGAGAGTGTTCTTTAGTGGCTATTTGCCTGATGTAGCAGGCAAATAGCCACTGGCATCGTGATAGTGATTGCCAAATGCCACAGATCAAAGTCCTTCAATCTCAAATAATCACCAAATGTGTCAATATCAGGTCATATATGTTTCCCTTACTAAAACACACCATCTTATATTCTCTTGTCTACAAAGCAGAATGATTTCTTCTCAGCTGGTCTATATGGGAATCTGAGAAAGGATCACCAAAACCACCAATTACACTGTTGCCTTATCAAAAGTAATCTTAATTCAGTGACGTAGCTTAGTAAGGCAGGGCCCTAGTGCAAGCTTTCAGGATGGGCCCCATGACGTCTATTGGTTCAGGCCAATAGACGTCAAGGTTGGACAAGGTTCAGGCGATTAAGCATGCAATAAACATCACGACACAGATGACTCCTCTACAGGCACCTATAAGACACATGAAACTAACACACTTCACACCTGTCACCATCAAAACTATTGAAGAGATTATATCCAGGCTGAGTTCATCCACATGCAGCCTTGATGTTTTACCTATTAGATTTCTAAAATCAGTACTAAGCAGTTTGTTACCCCAAATTGTACATTTAGTTAACATCTCACTTCAGTCAGGAACATTTCCAAGTTCACTGAAAACTGCTGTCATTAAGCCTCTTCTAAAAA
>JAVQJW010303358.1:0-10728 GCA_036025195.1 Hypseleotris klunzingeri
CATGTTTCTTTGTGGCATTTGAACTATTTTCATTTCTGTCTGTTAAAGCTGCAGTACCTGATATTTTTCACTTTGTATTTTTGCAAAAATAATTTGTCAATAAGACACCATACCAGAAGTCAACTGAGAAAAAAAGAGATTTTGAGACCCTCTGTGGGCTGTCTTATAAGGGTTTTGTTTTAGAGCAGGGTCACTTGTTTTTAACAGTCACACACTTCCACAGGACAGGAGCTCTCTGATTGGTTGAAACATTGTTTATTCATCAAGAACTGGAATCTATCAGGAATAATGTGAGGGAGCTGATGTTTATATACAGCTTATTCACAGCGACTTATTTTTTAGTTCAAAGAATAAAAAACAACTTCAGACTGCTGCTTGTTATTCCGATACTTCCTGGTTTGTGTGAGACTGTGATAGAGGATTGAGAAGGAGAGGAAAGGGGCGCATATTATTTAAACTTTCAATCATAAACAATTTTATTTGTTTTTGTTTTTTGCTGTTTTACCTTCACAAAATCAAGTGCTACAGCTTTAAGTCACCCACATGTGAAATAATAGCAATTGCAGAAAGTTCCTATTCATACATTCCTTACAGTACATGAAGTGGAGAACCCCAGCATGGGCCCTATTGTCAGTCTATAGAGGTCTAAGTTAAAGTATTGCAGACCACATACAAGAGAGCTCTTTTAGGCCTAATCAGTGTGAAAATCATAAATCCATGTGATGCTGATGGAAGAAGAAAAACAAAATGCCCTACATCAAAGTCAAACAGGGCACTGAAGTCAACTGTATATGGCCAATTAGAGCTACTAGAAGGGCCAATGGTTGAAATGACAAAGAAACTATTGAGCATGAGTATCTAGGGAAGAAATGACTGTGTTCCCATGGTTTAACTTTATATGTAGCCACCTGTAAAAAAGAGGCAAAACAATGTGAGGGTGTTGAAATTTGATAGGACTGGTTAAAAAAATATGGTAGGACTTGTGGCTGGTTTGAAACAGATAGAGGTTAAGTTGTCTTCAATTAGAACAAGTGCTCATACCAAGTGTACTATTTTAGGCAATTAAATGTATAGGGACTTGTCTGAAGTAATTTTAGTTTTATTGTAAAAAATGATAGAAGCAAACAAGAAGCAATTAAAATGTGTGGATAGACAGAGTGCTCAATAAAAAGTGAATAACCATTGTCTGCATTAATACAATTGTTTTATAACCTGTATATTTGACATTTAGGCTAAAGATAAAGAATGTAAAAGTTTATACAGTAGTAAACGTACTTCTACATACAATCTTGGTAGCCCTATGCAAATGTCAGTCATGTTCAATTGTGCATGTCATTTTAAAGTAACATAAAAGCCTGCATTATGGGGCTATTTATTGTGTTCTCGATTTCTTTGATCAAAATTTCATCGTGATGGCTTTGGTAAAGAGTTTTGATAGAAAATGAATTGCTCGCATAATCGTTTCCACTTGTGAAGCGTTAGTGAATTGATGGGGGCGTCTCTTTTTCTCACCCCCACCCATCACCACCCCGGCCCCCGCCTCCTCCTCCCGCTCAGTGGCCGCTAAGAGCTGTCAGGGAAGCGGACTATAAAGCAGAAAGACACGGTACTGGGAAGAGCTTGAAAGGCTGTACTCATTGGACACAACACGTCTAAACCAGTTGATATAAAACAAAAACCGACTACATTGGATTAAAAAAAAAGTTTTCTTCTCAAGGGAATTAGTGGTCAGTGTTTTTCAAAGATTGGAGTATTTTCTTTTTCGGAAAATTGAGTGACACGAGGGAGTTTGGGATGCTGGCGCTCCGCTCTTTTCTGTGCGTCTTGAGCTGCGCCTGGCTGCGTACGGAGGCGGCCAACAGGCTCAAGTCCCCCGCGCTGCCCATCCAGTCGGAGCGAGAGCCGCTACCATCCAAGGGCTTATCGGGTAAGTCTCAATATTAAATTTATTATTGCATTTTTGCCTGGGAGTTACTTGTGCTCTACAACGAAGATACGCGCAATTAACACAAAGGTTTACAATGGAGAAATGTGTTTAGTTTGCAATATGCAAATTGAGTTATATGATGAGTTTCTATGTAGGAATTAGGCTTTGCAATGAATTATCCTATTTGGCATCTAAATCAAAGCATGACCAGACAGACGCATCGGAGACACGTTTATTCCATGTTCCCTTGTCTACCTCTTGTAAACCAGCAGCAAACATCTGACTCATAACCGCAGCGAATACCATTTGATTCATGTGTGAAAGTCCCAAATCTTCAAAGTCACTTGTGTGGTTTTTCTAAAAGGTAACTCACTCCAGGACGTAAGGGGGGTGAGACATAGCCTAACCATGCATGAGAACCCTCTACAACTATGCGTATATTCAGCGTTTGGAAAAATGTAATCAATCGTCTTTCCATTACAAGCATTGGCTACTTGGACATGATTTATTTCACCAGAGACCGAAGTGGCAAGAGCGCACACAGCTTGGCTCCCCTTGAAACTGCACTGTTTAAAGTCGCAGTCACTTTAATGAAAGAATAATGTGAACCAGCTTGGTAGCAGCGAGCGGGGCGAGACGTCAGTTTTAGTCAGGTTGGACAGGGCATATACGTGTACGTGTGTGTGTAGACTGAGAAATAAGCACATAGCGGAGTTTACAAGCAGCTATCAACCAAAAATCACCGTAATACCCCTACAATTATACACAGTGTAGTATTAAAACGCACTATTTTTATCTCACTGCCTCTAATTTCTCTACACAACTTGCTGAAACAATATTGGAAAGCTTAGGTAAGTTTAAAAAAGAAGCTGTTTCAATTGCTGCCTTTAGACGTGAAACTAAATAGATTAATTACCCTTCTTGATTGAACATTACATTTGCATAAGACTAACTAGGCTATCCAATCATCCCAAATGGGGCAACAAGTGGTCTCTATTTGCCCCCTTTCACAAACTAATCTACACCTTAACTTTGAACATGTGTTTTTTTTTTTACTCTGCTGGGACCACCACATGAGACAGGATGCAAGGTTAAGCCCCAAAAGTCATAACCCATTCAGGGATGTCTTCCAAAAAAACACCTGGCAAGTTGTAAACAAGATTTATTTGCTGCAAAGGGAGAATTCTTTGGCTCTTATACTTATTGCATTGTCCTAAAACCTATTATTTTGTACTTTTTCTCAGTGCAATACAGCCAAACAATGTCCCCTCTGTGCTTCAAAATATTATCTTTGCTAAATTAAAAAGTGCAAGCCCCATCTGTAACCCTAGTTCCACACAGCTTGTAATCAAGTCTGTAGTTTCAAAACAGGTCAAAGATTAATTTGAGCTTTGAATATTGTCATTTCTAATCATATCTTGTGCTTGACTTGCAGGTTGCTCTTTCGGAGGACGTTTTTATTCCCTGGAAGACACATGGCACCCAGATTTAGGCGAACCATTTGGCGTCATGCACTGTGTCCAATGCCACTGTGAACCGGTAAGAATCTATTTTAAAAAATCACAAAAACTTAACCAAAAATGAAGCAATGTCAGTCTAATGTTTCGTATTTTTGTTTTTCAGCAAAAGAGTCGCAGAGGCAAAGTATTCGGAAAAGTCAATTGCAAGAACATCAAGCAGGATTGCCCAGATCCTGAATGCGATGCACCAGTCCTTCTACCAGGACACTGCTGTAAAACCTGCCCCAAAGGTAGCCACCGTTTGCTAACATGCAACTCAGCTACTCTAAAGGCTAGCCATGCAGTCATTTTTATTATTTCAGTGTTTCTCATTATCTTAAGGTGGCCAGATGTCCCTAGTTAATGGGGGCAATCCCAGCTTCAGCCTCCATTTTGCTAAGAACATTTGCTAAGAATATTACAACCCCAAATGTTTCAAAATTTGAACTGTTTACCAATTGTTTTTCATATTTGCCAATATGCTCAGACCGCAAGCTTGTGTTTTTATGTGCTCTGAATTGCATGAGGGAAGATTTGAAGGATTTTAGTAGCTTTTTATTGCTTAGTAAGTTAAAATTCACCATGATTTGAGAAAGAAAATGGTCTAGAAATCTGGTCACCTTTCATTATCCACCATATTAGCAATTAGCGCTCGCATGCACAGGCTAGCAGAGGTTGAATATTTAGCCCATTGACTTGTTTTCCTAGTCCTAATGACATGGAAAGTGCAGGTAAAGCATGTGGCCTCCTCCATCAGTCCTGACAACAACCCCTGTGTGTTGTGGTCATATTTTAAGGGAAAAAGTTGAAGTATGTTTTCTTTAGCGTTGGCTCCAAAATTGCATCGATGTTTGTTTAGGTGATGGAAAATGGTGACTGTAATGCTAGCCGTGCACCTAAGGATAAACTGCTGCTAATTGGGAAGAAAGTGAGAGTGAAATTACCCAGAAGGCTTTGCTCATGCAGTGGCACGGGGGCAAAAGGGCAAAATTATGGCATAGCAAAGTGAAGCAGACAGTTTGGGTTAGCATATGACTAATCCTTCTCATAACCAAGTCTAAATTGTGACTTTGTTTGTGTATTTTTGCAAGTGTGGCTGCATTACTAACCAAGGAGTTGATGTAGAACAGCTATGCATTGTTAGTGTCGGACGCTAATGTCATATTTAATTTACGTGAAGCTACTTAGCAGCAAAAAGCAGCCCTTTGCTACATTTGGCAAATAGAAATTGGCTTTTCATCACTAACTGTCCACAACATCTTATTTTTAAATCACATTTTTGGATTTATTTAGTACTTTCTCAATTTGTCACACTGTTATCAAATAGCTTGCATATAATAAAAAAAAGTCCATATTGAAATGAAATCAAGCTAAAAGGGACACAAGATGGTCCGGTGTCATCTGTACACCAGACTTCGGAAAAAGTGCAGCATATTGTGTTTAGAAATGTTTGGGTTCACTTGCTTCTCCATGCCAGAAGTTTTAAAAGCAGGCACTAAAACTTGGACATCTATACTGCTTTTCCGAGATTTAGGACAATGTGAAGTTCAAAATAAGATCAAGGCCGCTGTCATCTAAAGGTTTTTTGGAGTGTTTTGACTGTGAATTTGTCTGTGTTTTGAAGAAGACAAGAAACAGCCCGATTCGATGTTGGATACCTTCGAGTACTTCCACGAAAAGGGCCACGAAAAACACGGCAAAGAAGACGACCTGCACAAATCTTACAACGATCGATCGTACATGAGCTCTGAGGAAGTGGGGTCGGGAGAGAGCCGTACTGGTGAGTCAGCTCTTTTCATTTACAAATAATCATATTCAAAACATTATCCAGAATGGTGCTTACGGGTGCTTAAAATCCTTGAAAATGCTGTGTTTTGCATTAATTTGTAATGAAGTGCTTGGAAATGCTTGATTTTGTAACAGTTTATATCACAACAAATTATCGTTTTCACACCTAAAAGTCTATCCCCAGACACACATTATTCAGTTGTTTTATAGAAGGTTTACAAACTTTTGCTTTGGAAATTTCATGCAATTTGCTTAACTTTTTCATTATTAAATTTTATATTTGTCATCAAATTTCTCAAACAATTCAGTGACAGGCAAGGTATAGTGCCACACCCAAAACTCCGCCCTTTGTCCAGTTATATGGTGCTTGAAAACAAATGAAAATATACATTGAAAATTCTTGAATTTCATCTTCAAAAAGTTGTACGAACCCCTGAAACTATAGTCATCTTTCATAATAAATTCACTAATCCGTATGTCTTTTTTGCAGATTTCGTGGCTCTGTTGACTGGAGTGAAGGATTCGTGGTTGCCCAGTTCGAGCGGTGTGGCCAGAGCTCGATTCACTTTGACCCGAACCAGTCTGGCCTTTTCCGTCACATTCCAAAGGTACAGCACATGCTCCCATTAGACGCCTGCTTTTATGTCACTTGGCTATCCTTCCTCATGCTAATCTACCACTTTATTTCAATTCACTGGAAAATATCTTATTAGCCAGACGGGTTTTTGAAAAGCTAATAAAATCTAGCAAGAGAAAATTGACATGTATAGCCTGATTTATGTATATAAATAGTACGTTCTTTTTGTGTTAATAAATTATCCAAAAATAATCTTAAATTTTCTGTTGAATTGAAGTCACACTATGTAGTAGCAAGTCACCGTGTTTAATAAAGTGAAAAAGTCTTGGTTTAGACACAGTTTAGACCATGTTTAGTCCAATAGGAGCTTCACAAACTAGCTTGTATTAGATATTGTAAAATGGTAACCTAAATGTATCCAAAATATACTGTGAAATGTGAAAAAAGCATATATATGACCTTTAAAATAAATCATTGTTCTCTTTTTGCAGAATGACTCGTCCCAGTAAAATCTCTTTCCTCACTTTGGATGGTTCAACTGCTTTTGAATACAAAGTGCCCAAAGATAGCTCGGATATGGTAAGATTTTAACCCAATCTTGCCCCTGTTTTTTGTGGTCTGCGTGTGTGTCCTCAGAGAGTTGGAAGTTAAGTACCTGAATGAAAAATGCACTTACTGCGTGACTCGCGGCTCCAGCTTTGACTTCTTTCCCCATTATTCACTTTGTAATAATAAACATTAGCCTAGCCTCATGTCATTAGCCTAGCCAACATGCTAACGTGCAACACATGCTGACAGTGTCTTTCTGCTTGACCGCCTTTGTCAAAACATACTCAATATAACAAGTTAAGAATCACCATTTTAAAAATCCTAGTACAGATCTTGATTTTTAGTTTTCTTTTTCAAAGTCAATTAATATCTTGGCTCTATACGGTAGTACAAATGCGTAGCCAAAACAAACACATTTTCTCATTCCCTACAAGGCCGAACAGTGAAGCTTGGGGCCGCTAAAACAGGTCTCAGAAATTGGCCGATTATTATTTTTAGATAAATGTCAGTGTCAAGCACCAAAGGACCTTAGAGAAAACAGTCTAGGCACAAAAAAGGGAGTTTTTTGAGCAAGTCGGCCAGAAATGAATTTTGGATTTTTCTCATATTACATCACTGCTGAGTATTTGGACTGAAGTATCTCTAATTAAAACGGAGATTAACTCTAAATTTTGAGTTTTGATGCATTGGCAAGCGGCCATTTTTCTATCTTCGACTCTCATGCTAACATTTTTATGATAGAAAAGTTATATTGTTTAGTATCCTTTGAAATATTTCTCTTTTTTTTGCAGATTTGTGGAGTTTGGAAGAACATTGCTAAGCCCCTCTTGAGACAGCTGCAGTCTGAACAGATTCGCATCAGCATGACCGCGCCCACCAACCGACGGGACGAAGTGGAGGGCAAGATTATCAAACATAGAGCACTGTTTGCTGGTAAGTCAGAAATTAAATACTTAATATTATATCAATATTATAAAAAGAAAATATGAATTTAAGACAATGCAAGAAAAGTACTGTAATGCGCTTATGTTTTTTCTATAGAAACCTTTAGCTCCATCCTCACATCTGAAGAGGAAAATTCAGGAATGGGAGGTATCGCCATGTTGACGCTCAGTGACACAGAAAATAACTTGCACTTTATCCTGATCTTACAAGGTCTCATCAAGCACAAAGGCAAAGGTATGGCACAATTATCAATAGATTTATGTAATAATTGCTAAAAAAATCGATTGATATTAATTGCAAGTTTCTGCTGTTCATCAGAGCCTTTGGTTATACCTATCAAAGTGCAGCTTGTCTATCGCCAGCACATCCTGAGAGAGATCCGGGCTAACATCACTTCACATGTAAGTATCAAAAGTTATTGTTTTTGTTTGAAACTGTACTTTCAGGGTTTATCCGGGTGCTTGAAACTGTTGGAAATGCTTGAAATTTTACTAAAGTGATGGAAAATGCTAGATTTCTAAAGCAATTTTTATTACAATAAATGACAAATGCAGTGTCCACACTAAGGCCCTCACAAAGAACACACAAATGATTCCATTATTTTTTACAAGGTTTTTCTTAGGAACTTTCCTGTAATTTTTAACTTTAGTTTACTCCTTCAAATTATTTATTGACATTTATTGACATTCTTCCATTACCAATAGTCCAATTGTGTGGCCCTTTTAAACACCTGGAAATATAACTTGAAAGTGCTTCAATAATGCTTGAATTTCATCGTTAAAAAGTACAAAAGTTGCAAGATTATTTGTGGTTGAAACTGTACTTTGCATATGGCTTTTAGTGGCAAACCTATAGCACTGACAAAACCGTATCAAATAGCCTTAACACCCCATTAAAATGTCCCCAGTTGTCAGGAGCAACATCCAAAACACTGAACATCTTTGTGGGAAAAATGTGTTATCTAGGCCAACCCCTTGTGTGAACTTGAGGCGTCAGAGCTAAGTTTTTAGTGGTAGTAACGCCACACTTTGCCTCTTGGAGAAGGATGTGGTTTTTGGTACCACATCCTAGTCCTTACCACCACTGTGATCCCGGCTACTATACCCCAAAGACATGTTTAAGGGAAAGGGATACAAGGAAGGAGTAGGAGCTGGGGCAAACGGGGCGGTTAGAGGGGTAGAAAGTGGCAGGAGAGGGGTAACTTTTTGAGGCTTGGATGGGACGTCCTGCATACACACTCCTCACACATGTCAGTGGTTAGCGGTTTGCGGCGGAGATGGATGGAGAGAGGAGCTAGCGATGAAAGGCTGGTCTGGTTTTAATCTGCCGGGAATTACAAGAAGGGTTGACGCACTATTATTTATTTACTTTTCGTTGGTGACTGTCCCATGAAATATCAAGCTCAGCAGTTGACCGCACAAAGTCTAAATTGTGCTTGCAACCAAAAACTGCTTAGTCATTTGTAGCTGAGTCAGACTTGTCAGACCACTTATACACTAAACTTCTCAGTTGGTAAAAAGTTCAACGATCCATCAAATATAGCTTCTTCCTACATCTTCTCCACTAAATATTACACCCATCAATTTCCCTGCAAAGTAACTCACCTCCTTTTTATAGCATTGTGTCTGTTCCAGCTCTGTTTTGGCTTCTTGCTGGCTTTCAGATTTATGAAGCATGGATATTTATATTGAACCAAGGCCCTGAAGTCATAAAAGTAACATTTCTTCAACGCGCCTGTACATCTGTCCTGTTAATCCAAGATTTTTCAACATCCCCCTTTTTTCCCTTTTCTTTCTGACGTTTTTGACCTGTCGGCTTGAAATTAAACTTCACAATATGCTACGTGTTAGCGCAACGCAAGCCACATTTTTAGCCAAGGTTCTTATACAGTTGTGTACTTCAAATCTCTGTTTTTGCCATTAATGATTGCGATAATTTTCATGTTTGGTTACTCTGGAAACTCAAGAAAATAATGTAATGATCAACAATGCACTATTTTGATTTGTGTTTATAATGGAAGAACATTTGTATTTTCATAAAGCTAACTCTCTCACTAACCGTTTCAATGTGTGCTTCTTTGCAGGATCCAGATTTTGCAGAGGTGCTGACAGACTTGAATAGTCGCGAGCTGTTCTGGTTATCTAGGGGTCAACTGGCCATCGTAGTTACCACAGAAGGCTGGGATCCTAAACAAATTTCGGGCTACATCACAGGGAGAAAATCATGTGACAGTAAGTCCGCACCACAAGTTTACCCCATAGCCATAGATGAAACATTGTAGGTTGGACAAGAATGCGTTTGGTGTTGCAGTTCATTTACTGTAGCCCGTCTGTGGCTGGTTTTGTCATTCTCCGCTGTAAATACTTTGCTCCAAGTCTTATCGCTGGGGGAAAACCGTGTTTATAGACCTGCTGTTTGACTTGGTGGCTCATCAAGTCTGTGGATGCATGCATGGCAATCTGTAAGAAAGAGACAGAGCTTACAGGAATTGTGGGCTTAAAATGACAGTTTATTAGTAGGCCTAGAGGAATTAAAAACTATCCTTATAAACTATATATATATATATATATATATATATATATATATATATATATATTCAAAACAAACAGGCAACTCAATGCTTTTGCAGATTTCTATGTCTCACAGTCACATGGTTGGCTGCGTTCCTCCGCATGTCACTTTTCAACATCTTTCTCTCATTCCCCATGGTCCTCTCAGTTCCTTTGCCTCAATCTTTTTAAGCCTGGGCTACATTCAACAAGGGTTACCTCATCTTTTAACCTTGGGTGGGTTGTGTGAGCGTGTGCATGCCAGACGCTGCAACAACATTTATGTTTTTCTCAAGGCCTCACATACAATTACACTGGTGGGCATGCCTCCTCATTAGTGGCTCAATTGAATCTGTCCCTTCAATAACTTCTTTCAGCTTGTGACAGGATGATAGTGTGTGTGTATGTGGCTTCCCCTTTGGGAGCGTAGCGTGCCCCTTACTTTTGTCAAGATTATTTTGAACATGACAGATCTCATTGCCTCATCTTGCATGCTGTCGGCTCTGGTTTTAAGGGAGGGGATAGGTCCGAAGGGAGACAAGATGGTGGTTGATAAGTAATGTGCTTTTCAAATTTTCACAATTATTCTTTCTATGTTTTTTGTAGCTATCCAAAGCGTCATGTCTAGCGGGGAAGCCTTGATGCCAGGGAAAACCGGAGGAGTGGGGTCGGCGATCTTTAAACTTCACGACAATGGCACACTGGAATATCAGGTACGCGTGGATTTAACTTTTGTTTATGCTATAATTCACAAACAGAACTTACCTCCCCTTTAAGTGCAGCAGATAGCTTCTTAGTGCATATTTCTAGCGTGAGAGAAGCTTCTGTAGAAGCCCGTGTTTGGAAAAAGTTACTAAAGTGGACTTGGAAATCTAGTGGAAAACCAAAACCAGA
>JAVQJW010303570.1:0-12166 GCA_036025195.1 Hypseleotris klunzingeri
TTAATTAATTGATTCATTTAAAGTTTGGCTTATATATCTACTAACAATATTTTGCATAAATCATTAAAAAGTGGTGTTACTGAAAGAAGTAATGTTTTAAGATCCAAGGATTTGAGCTGAAACAAAGCACAATGAACAACATTATTAAAGGTTGTATACAAGGTGATAAACTATAACTGTTTTAATTATATAACAAACTTCAGGTTTTGTTAACTTTTTCATGTCGCTGGACACAGAGATTTACCTATGCGTGAAATGGTAAGATGTAGAAGGTGGAGAAATGGGATGCAGATGTTGTTCGAACAAAATTTTCCGTCCTCCATAACAGTATTTTGATTAAAACAATACATCTGTGAATCACAAATATAGATATTCATTATTTTGTTACAATAAAAGTGTCTATAGTCTACTCTATATTATATTATATTTATACCTGATTTTGCAGCAAAGTTTGTGAAAGTTTTAAGAAGGAGATGCTTTCCGGTTCTTTCATATCACTTAATAACACAGCTACTTGAGCCAAAGTAATGACTGAAGGAGGTGGCATATTCAGTCGCCCTGAAAGCAAACTTACTATTTCCTAAACAAAACACAGTGTTACACATTGTCCATTATTCACACTTCCTGAAATTGTCTAATATCATATATTTATATAATTACTTTTAAAATAATGGATTTATCAGCTTTGCTTTTGTCTGAGTCCCACTGAGCAGCTTCAAGCATCAGTGAAGCTTGACTGTCAGGATCACCCCATTTTTTACACTCTTCAATTCCATCTCTGATTGCCCGGGTGGTCTCCCTTTTTATGTTATTACCTTAAAAAGACAAAAATACATTTATTAAGTATTTTAAATAAGAGGTTAAAAAGTTGTAGTGTGAGAGATGATACCATTGCCAGTATCATGTGCTGTCCAACTATGAACTAGAGTCAGACGACAGCGTGTCCACAGTGTACGACCTGTTCGCTCACTGGCCTCAACCACTTCCTCAAGGTCTCCATCCAGAGAGGGTGGATTATTGTTCTGTAAATAAGATACATTAAGTAACAATAACAAATACTGATACATAGAAACAGAAATATTGTGACATTATTGTTGAAATGATATGATCTCATTGATAATATGAAATCATTGAACGTTACCTCTTTAGATCCAGCTACAGTTTGTTGGAGGTGAGTAGCTCTTTTCTGAGATACTGACACATTTACATTTTCAGCAACAGACTGCAGAAGCTTTAAGGATGATGCTGCCATCTCAGAGCTGAGGGATTTTTTTTTAGATCTTTATATGTTTATTTTTGTGCAACGTTATTCATTTATTCATAAATGAATTTTACCTTAATGCAGCCTGTCCCTTCATCAAATAAAGCTTAGCCTTCAAAAGTTTGAACTCTACAGTCAGTTCAACTTTCTCAGTATGGCAAAATGACACAGCTGTTAGTTGTTTTGTTGAGGAGCTCAACAGAGCGGTCACTGACTCAAGCAAAAGGTACTAAAAGAAACAGAGAAAAAAGACAAAGTGATATTTGTATAACGCCGAGATGATGTATGTAGCATCAGTTCAGCACCTTTATCTGTCCCGGAGTGAGCTGCTCCTTCACAGACAATAGATCCAGAAGTTTTTGTTGTTCAGTTTTAATGCTCTTAGATTCAGCATCCTCCTTTTCATTGTGTTCATAGACTTCTATGTTATTTTTATCAGAAACTAAAACAGATTAAATAGTTGAAACAAAAAGAAGTCAGAGATCCCTCTTTAACAATCTAATTTGTTATAATATATGGTTTTCAACAATGTCTTAATGACATTGTGGAAATAGAAAACATTACAAACCTTGAAGAGGGCTGCATATAGTGGCACATATGGCCAAGATTAGTTGAGTGCGTGCAAGGTTATAACAAAGGCACAGAGGTGATCCATACAGTGTGCAAAGTTCAGGGGTAACATCACAGTTTACAAGTTCCTCTAAAACCTTTAAAGATAAAGAATAAACTTGTTCAAATTTTAAATGAAACATGAATCAAGTTTAATATATTGAATATAATCTTGTACAGTACCTCAATATTGTCCAAAACAGGCTTGTTGCTGTTAAATGTCAGTTCATGCTGTAGTTTTAAAAATAGTCATTATAAAATTCATGTCAGTGTTGACAACAAATTGATTTGACAAACAACAAAATAGTAATAATATTTTTTGGTACAATACATGAGCTTTGTTGATATAGTGACCATGAGGCAGGCTGATTCCTGTTCCTTTTGAGAGATGCACCACCTCTTTTACAGCTTCAGTGAAAAGACCTAATTCAGTGAGTGCACGTATCTGTGAAAAACACAAACCTCACAAATAAGACCAAGAAAAAGATCAACTAAAATAAACAAATGAAATAACTCCTGACCTTCAGTATTTTACATTTGACAGAACGCTGCACATCTCTGCACACAGTCCCAACAAAATAAAAGTACAGAGAAAGCATGGGAAGCAGCTGAAAAAGATATGTATATAAAAAAGTGTAAAATTGAAAGTGTCATTAGCAAAGTTCTTCTTTGTATTAGGTTATAAAACGATATACCTTGATGTAATGTCCTGTGGAGAAGAGCCAGTGGCAGATGAAGTTCAGGCTGGTTATGGTGGTGCTGAGGTGGACTCTGGACGTGTGTGAAAAGAGGTCAACACCAGGCAATAACTCATCTATGACACTGTCTGAAGCATACTGAAGATCGGCCTGGGGCTGAGCCAAAGAGCAGCACAGCACACACTGAAAAGACCCAGATATGAACAGTTACACACATAAACATCTGGGGCTAGATTTAGGCTTTACCTTGAACAGGTGAGCCGACTGGAGGCAGTAGTTTGTTCGCTTACTGATGTCTGAGGATATAATGTATCTAGAGGAATGAAACACTATTTTAAAAATATAGACTATATGTAGCATGTTATGTGTATGTTGAACCCTTACCGTGCAATTTTAGCAGTGAGGCAAGCAGCTTGTAGGCAGCCCCATATTCCTGACAGCTTGAGTCTTTGCTGCAGAGACAAACTAACAAAAGTCACTCCATCCCATTTTTCAAGAGCATCTGGGCTCTTTAAGGCACAGTTTACTGCATTAGTCCAGTATGAATGTGCTGCCCTGAAAGTAAAACAAAATTGTGTTTACATATTATGTTTGTTTGTTACAATGTATTTGTGATTTTTTGCAAATACATTGATTGTTTTTACTAACTTTGTGTTTCCATGGTAATATTGTAGATCCCCCATTTCGTGCAATGCCACAACTCGCAGATACTCACACCTGTTTTCATGTAAGAAGTCTAAACACAAATAGATTTTAGAATGGAAAGAGTAACTAATAAAGTGTGTCGTAGAGATCATTACTCACTGATTGAGGTGGTGTATGCTGCTGTAATAGTAGGTATATGCTCTGGGCCAATAGGGAGACTGTATAGAGCCTCTGGAATGCTGTAGTCTTCCTCCATTAGATTACATGGTTTGACACTTGGTGCAGACAGAACTGTGGGATTGAACTCCACCACGCTCGCACATCTGCTGGGTTCTCTACTCCGCACAGACTGCGTTGCATAGTCTGTACATACAATTACATTCAACGTATTTGGTAGTAACATTACACAAAAAAACATTTATTTGCAAGATGCCCTTACAATGCTGTGTGTTTGCCAATAGGAGCTGTAATAGCATGTGGCTGTGTTGGGAGAACTGGACACATGGTGATCGTTTCTCAAGAGCTTTACGATACCACAGCAGAGTCTCTTCAACATCCAGAGGAACACACACCAGGGCCATGGACCTTTGTATTTCAGCATCTTTAAAAGTTTAAAAAATATATACATATTACCAACATAGGTCTAATAGATGACAGAACGGTTACACAAAAAGTTAACAAGATTTAGTGATTATTACCTTTAAGAGCAGAACGATGTTTGGCAAGTGTGTCTTTTTTAAGCACGGTTATCTCCTGGGCTGATGGAGTCCAGCCACTGAGGAGCTGCACACTTGCATAACTTTTATAAGTCACCTAAAAGTATACATCAATATTTAACTCAATCATGGTCACTTGAGTTTGCTGTTGAATAAAAGCATTCATTATATACAAACTATATTTGTGTAACATTTCAAGTATTTGTATGGTGTACTTCATATCCAGTGACTTCTTGTGTCTTGATATGATGAGGCTGAGGAACTGCTGGTCCTTTAAATAACTGAATCCTCTCCAGCAGTTTTCTCTGAGCATTGATTAGAAGAGGTGTAACTATTGCAGCATAATGCTCCCTGTAAAAGACATAAAAATCCCAAAACTATCTAAATATTAATTCCACCTCTTTGTAATAGATATTCTTACTCACTCAGTGTAAGTATTGAACAAGAGCGACAAATGGGCCAATTTTTCCCATTTGCCATCATCATGCAGCAGCTCCAGTGAGTAGATCACTAAAGTCCTGACCCAGTGCATGTCCATTTTGGTCGTGTCATCCAAAGAGGCAGAGAAATGGAGACAGGACTGCTCCTCCTCTTCGGACAAGTCTTTTTCATAAACATGCCACAACTACATCATGCAGAGTGTAACAGACTGATTAGCATGAATGAAACACACAAAAAGACACACCGTAACAAAAATGGACACCCACCCCTAGCTGGTTCAACATATCCATGATTAGTTCAGCTGCTAATACAAGCAGTGGGGTGAACATGCTGCGCTGCTCCTCAGTTGTAAGCTGAATACCCCTTTGAACAATATGAGCAGTTCTGCAGTACTGGTCCCAAATGGTTTGGCACACACATCTGAGTATTGCCCAGTGACCACCACGATGAGCCAACACCTGTGATGATCCACGTTATATAATGCAAATATGAGAAAAGACAAAGTAAAGTGGTCACTGAAGTAAAAGTAATATGCATACAGCACCATGGCTCGACGAAGGTGCAGAGTGGCTTTATGCAGAGAATCCAACATGGAGGCAGCAGTTTGTCGCTGAATTTCAACATGCTGTACAAGGGGTGAGGAAGATCCATCCTCATCCTCACCAACATCATCTGTGTGAGAATCTGCTGTTTTGTGTAATCATAATAAACCAATGAAAGAATTCATTGTTATGAGAGACTATGTTCTGTTAAGAGTAGAAAAGTGTTACAGTACATCAATTCACTTTACTAACCATCATGTTTAATTCTGTCTTTCTCTAAGAAAGCGTCACATTTAGGTGTGAGCTGTTGCTGTGAGTTTCTCCTCATCTTCAGACAGACACCAGAATATGCCATGGAGAAATTTAAAGGATCTATCTCGCTGTACCTAGATAAAAACACAGATGCAGTTTATACTAT
Organism: Hypseleotris klunzingeri; assembly: GCA_036025195.1. Classification (NCBI taxonomy): domain Eukaryota; kingdom Metazoa; phylum Chordata; class Actinopteri; order Gobiiformes; family Eleotridae; genus Hypseleotris; species Hypseleotris klunzingeri. Next base: position 5,331 of record JAVQJW010303570.1, read on the forward strand.
CATTGGTTTGAGTTCTGTCTTTCGGTTCCCAAGGAATAACCTGTGCTGCAGTGGTCCATCTTGAAGCTGGGCCAGGCCTTGATAAAACAGCATCAGATGAGCCTGAGCCACAGTGTAGTTCAGGTTAGTCCACCACACACTCTCCTCACAACGTGTCCTTCTCAGCATCACCTGCTTCTTATAGCGGTTCAAGTTCTTTCCAATACGTATCTCTCTATATACATATTACACTGTTATTGGACAGCATTACACAACGTTAATAATGTTTTACAGACTTAAATCACACTGTACCTGTTTGTTCTTGTCCTATGAACTAAGCCTTGTCTTCCTTTCATTCTTACATCATCCTGGTGATTTTTTTTTTAACAAACATTTAAACATACAATGATAGACTGATCTTTTGGTTTAGTTCATTCTGTATTGTCTCTGTAGTGTTAACTATGATTAATATTTGTGAACTTTTATCAATTATATAGTTTAGAATTAGTCTGGCATACCTGCACTTCAGTAGTTTTCATTTTACTTTGTCCAGGCACAGATGCAAAACGAGTGTTCTTCCTGTAAATTAGAAAAACATTTGCATCATTTATGAACAGGGTTTGATGGTAATAATAAGAAAAACATTTTTGAATTAATAAAAGAAGAAGGTATCATACTTTAACAGGTCCTGAAAGTTTTGTCCCCATTCAATCACCAGTGCTGCCTCTCCTTCGTCTAATGCTTTCTGCAGCAGCATTGTTGAAGACTCAATAAAGAGTGTTTTTTGTCTTAGCTTCAACACTGTTGAGAGAGTACAATACACACATAAATAACATCTCAAAACATCAGTTCCTATACATTTATAATATAGTGTGTGGTACATGGCACTTACCTTCTTGGTAGCCACGCCTTATTGTGGCGCTTGATACAGCTTCATAGATTTTGCTTTGCTCTTCATTGAAAGTCACTGTAGTTACATTTTCTGAATAGACAAATGCATTTAATTGTTAGTGTAGAATCAGACCAATAATAAAAATAAACTGAGATGTGTTTCAAGAGAGCAGTACCATTGTTCTTGTTCTTTCCAAGTAATGCTTTTATGTGAGGACTGATCTTGATCTCACACTTGAACCCTGGATCAGATTTTTTCATCTATGAAAACACACATAAACTTAAAACTATATATTCATCTAAATTAAATCCTGTTTGTTTAAAACTTACACCCTTAGGTTCAGAGAGAAGCTTATTTTTCAGAAGTTGGGCATCATAGACCTCCTGAATAAGTTTGCAACCACAGTCCATCAACACACTGGCTTTCTCATGCTCTCTGAGGCCATGCAATGTCTATTTGAAAAAGAAAACCAAGGTGACACTAACATGCAAAAACAAGCCACTATAGTACACATTATATAAGGTTAAATTGCAAACACACCTTGTAGAGATAGTATGTGATGCAGGCTATCCTATGCATGAGTGCCTCTGAGGCACTTCCAGACCATTTTTGTTTGAGCTGGGGGAGGTTTTCCTCAAATACTTCCAAGCACTTTGTTAAAACCTAAAAGATACATCAAATGTAGATTATTTAGTTTTCTCATTATTGAAGGCTTACATATATTAAGTAAGAGTACATTGCTCACCTGTGTCGCTGGTTCACATGTGATCTGATGGTAGATTAGTGGGTTCATAAGTTGATAACAAACTACAACAACTTGTAAGCCATCAGTGCGGTCAGTTAACCAGGAGACTAAGTCAATGGCCACTAGCATTCGTTCACACTCTTCTAGTCTGGCTATCTGCAAATAGAAATACATATTACACATTTAAAATATAATTTTTTCACAACTCACTACTAGTATTAAGTATAGATTAGATAGTTATTTTTGATTATTGGTTACCTGTTCCCAGATGAAGGGTCCTCTGTCACTAAATAAGTTACAATGAAGTGACCCCTGCTGAATGTTTATCTCTGTTTCAATGAAGGTGGAAGTAAAAAGTGACTGCCGCAGAACAACAGACGAGTTTTGCATAGTCGGGACATGAAGCCTGATTAAGAAAACAGAATAGTCAAAAGAGTGTAAAATATACATTTGTGGTCTTGCTTGTTTTACCTTGCTAGAACAAGTTGATACTGCTTATTCTCAGTTTTGGGTGTTGGCCAAGTAAAGTGGCTCCTCAGTTTTTTGCATGCTTTTTTGGCTTCATCATATTGCTTTGTCTGAAATGCCACCTATAGGGAGAATTACAAAAGCTAATTTACTTTAATATAAGTTTTGGGACAAAAATTTGGCTTTGTGTGTACCTGTGCCAGCATGGCCCAGGTGGTGAGCAGGGGCAGTGGCGGGGAGGCTAGCAGTGGGATTGTGGTTTCTCCAATGCTATTGCCCAGTAGGTGGCCTTGGCTGTTGTAGGCTGCTACTGCAAAAACATATTTTTGGTTTGGCTGCAACCCTTCTACCTCTAAGACACAACAACCAGACTCAACAGGAACCTGTTATAAGAGACTGGGGTCAATTTGCATCAAGATAATAAGATGAGAAAAAACATTTAGTAATGTACCATACCAAATGACCGGTTCCTAGCAAATTACAGTCTCCAAGTCTGACTTTGAGATTTGTGCCTTCAGCAACACGTCCGAGAAGTTGGTACCAGCAAACCTGTGGTATGAAAATTATTTGGTTCTTAAATTAATGCTACTTATTTTTTTATTTTTTTTTTTCAATAAAATAAAAAAGCATGTTTTACTTGGTCTTTTGTGTGGTAAGGTGCAGGGGCAAAGCTCAAAGTGTAGTCTGTTCGGGAGACCAGGACAGGTGGAGGCGGAGGTCCATCTCTTGCATTCTTCAAATCTCTGTCTCTGATTTTTGATGCAGACGGATTTGTTGAAATACTATACAACTTTTTCTCCTCACGTTCTGCTTTCTGTAATTGTACACTGGCGTTCTAGTAAAAGTACAGTACATATTGTCAGCTTGTGAGTTTTACTGTGAGCATATTCTAAACAGTGATCCAGCAGTTATATGTTATCATTACTATTTGGTACAACCTCTAGTAAATTTTTGAAATTTTCATCAAGCTCAGATTTCATATCATACTCCAACAGAGCCGTTTGCATCATAAAAATGGCTCTGGCTACTTTATTTTTCTTCATCCATCCAAGCAGCTCAGACTCTGCAACTGTAACCCAATTTTCATTAATTTCGTACTAGATAAAACTCTCATCACTCATTAAGTGCCAGGTGATCGTATAGTGTGCTTTCTAACCTGCATTCAGTTGCAACAAACGGAGTAGAGATGTACAATGAATGGCACTTAGTTGAAAATGGAGATCCAGGACCAGCAGGAGGTCATCATTAGTCCGAGAGCTCTTTCTAGTTTTGAGATTTACATTTGTGCTGTTGTCTTCTTGCTTTTCACATTCACTCTTCTCTTCTTCTGGTGTATAGGATGAGATTGATGGAGATGATGGGCCATATTTCTAACAAAACAAGAAAAAAGTATGTAATGTAATTTAAATTTCAACATCATGAAGATTAGTTAACAAATACTGGAGAAGGTAATGTTGATATCTACTTGAATGTAGGCAGAGTCAGTCACAGCAGAGCCATCCTGAGGCAGCATTATTCTCATGCCCTTTGACAGAGCATCAAGTCCTCTTTTTACCATCACACACATCTTTTCAAGCAGCTGCGTACATGAACTCTACCAAAGACAAAATACAGCATATTTAAGTCTTGGTATCATTTTCTTCTGGATCGAGTTAAGCCTGCCTTTTTTTTTTACCTCAGTGACAGAGAAAGGTCTTAGTGTAACACCATCTCCCTCTGCATCACCAGCTGCTTGAGATAAAATTATTTATTCTGTTCATTCACATTCAACATTGGGAGAAGTACAATACTGCAAATGTACAATGATTTTTTCACCTGAAAAATGTTTTTGTTTAGCTGCCTGTTCAAGCAGCACGGCTAATTTCAAGGTAATCTCAGCAGTCGTTACACAACAGTAGACAGTGGACAGGTCAAAGTCAAAGGCCACTTCACACAGCATAAACAGACACAACACCCACTGCAAATGTGGTCGTATAATTTAAGAATTAACAGGGTGTATGTACATTGGCTATTATTCAAAATAAAAAAATACCTTCTCAAAATTTCTAGTCTCTGAGTGATACTGTTGGGCCCTTTCTATTGCCAATGCCACTTTATCCCAAACAAACAATATTACACATAGGACCAGATCTCTGTCCGGCCGCATGTCCTGCACACAATAAAAAGTCATGTACTAGATCGATTTAAAAAGGTTATTGCTATCACAGTGATAGACCGCGCCACTTACAGAGGTTGAGTCACAAACAGACTTGTGAAGGATTTTCACCAGTTCAAAAAATTCATCGCTTATTGACAATACAGTCTTTGGTCTCTCTGTTTGAAATATGAATTTTAAGAGTGCAATTCATAGTTTTTGTTGATATTTGACAGAATGTATAAATAATTATCTAAATGTGCATACAAGTTATAAAATGGGCAAAGACTGTACCTTTTTGAACAGTGTTATAATGGTAAAGCAAGGCCAGCTCCATCTCTGCCTTTCGAAGTGATGGACCTTCTGATCCCTGTAGCAAACATATAGATATATTTCACATTTTAGTTTATGTTTAGTTGAATGCAGTAAGTTTATGGAGAAAACTGTGATATACAGTGTGTACGTGATGTGGTACTTACAGACGGAAGTTGGAGAATCTCTTTTGAATATTTAGTGAAAGCCTCTAGTTGCTTGTTATAGTACAGCAGTTTAATAAACTCCACTGCAGACACATAGCATACCTTACTTTCTCCTGGAAAATACACAGCATTTAGCTCAGCTGCAGACAGTCATGTGATTAAAAGAAATAGTTGGGACAGACCTGTGATGGCTAATTCTATCAGTGAGGCTGATGTTGTCAGCATTCGCAGGGATCCTGATGGGTTATCATCATTCTTATGTTCACTTTCAGATCCTAGAAAAGGAAACATTTGTCAGTAATAATGGGATATATGACAATTACATTTAAGTTTAAATGTAATGGTATAGTATGTTGTATGTTCACTAACCGGACAGTATACTAATGCCAGCAGCGAGGAGCTCCAGGACCACCTCCAGTGTCTCAGGCTCCTCTGGTCCGGTCTGCAGAGGCTGCCTGCTGCTGTGCCTCAGAGCCTCCAGGATACCCACAAACTGAGCTGCACCCCCTTCAAACAGACTCGTCAGAATTTGTTCAGTTGTGTTCCGTGGCCATGGTCCCTGTGGGATATGCAGGCTGTTAGTATCTCTAACGACTAACATTTTCAAACATTTCATTAAATCGTGCACTAAACAATTATGATGAAAGTAATTAGTATAGTTACATTTGGTATATCTGCAAGACAGTTTTTAGTTTTAATTCGAAACACAAGTTTAGGTTTGCTCCTTGCTTCAAATACTGCCCGCTTAAAAACCATTGCAGTCAACTGAAAAAAAAAATGTTAGCACAAGTACATTATATGCACCGCTGCATAATTTTAAAGAATTATAAAATATATTATGCCTTGATGGAGGCTTCTCTGCATGTGTTGATGCAAACAGGAACTCCACTTTGCTCCTCAAGCTTCATAAGTTCATTGATTTTTACAAGGGCTCTCCTGGCAAACACCTGAAAAAAACAGACTCTCTGGTTTTATTTCTAAGGGTGAATGGTGCTGTTGTAATTCAGTGCAGCAAAAGTTATGATTAAGCTAATTAAAACATAAATACCTCTCCTTGTACTGCAGTGTCATTGTCAAAATAACACTGGCAGACAGCACAGTAGAGTGTCACAAGCCATGGCACATATTTAGAGGTCATCAGTGGGACAGATAGCTCTACACAGAGACTCGCCCACAAGAGATACTCCAGCGCCTGATCAGAAGAAAATAACTCCAGCAAATAGGAAAGAAGTCGTGCACCAAGCAGATTTTCTAGCCATATTATATTCACCTGTGCATTATAGTTCATTGTCATCAGGTACCGGCATATATTATAGATGATAACAGAGCCTGTAAAATAGACATAGATTGTTTGAGGCATCATGTAAAATAACAAATTACGAGATTACAGAACAATTTATGTACTGAAAAATATTAAAATACCATTATATATTAGCCAGCAAAGACTGTCATAATGCTGAAACACTTGCATTATGATTCTAATGAGGTCCAGCACACAAAGCAGCTTGTAAAGAGCATCCTGAGTGAGAACACAGGGTCTTTTCACCTGTTCAAAAACACAGAGGGCGCAGCCATACAGGGCCCGTATCTGTGCACACAAAGAAACACAAACAAGTTAATTAATGTCATAATTTTAAATATAATACACAGTAACAGACACAAGCTTACTGTACCTTCAAAATAAGTGTGTCCTGGTCTGTGTCCAAGCCTTTGGGGAAGAAGCATGTACTGAAATGGTCCACTCCTTCAATGTCAAGAATATCTACTGAGGTGAACTGCTGCAGGTGGAGACTGTAGCCATACCACAAGGCCATATCATAAAACTGCATCACATCCAATGACCAAAACAAATACGAAATTAATAACATGGCACATGATGTATATCAATATTAAATAAAATCACTTACCTTTAGATCAAAAAGAAAATCTGCAACCTGTAACATATGCTCCTGGTACAAATTGGGGGGCAGCCTGTGTTTGTACTTTTTCCATATTTCCATAAGTATTTTAATCCTATAAAATATTTAGTCAATTTTAAATGTGGATACAATTGCCTGTCATAGAGGAGTGGCTCTATTTACAAATGTAAGTCATGTCATTTGTGGTAACAATAATATAAACGGTTGGGTTCTTCATTTG
>JAVQJW010304719.1:0-22441 GCA_036025195.1 Hypseleotris klunzingeri
AAAACAAAAATGGATGAAGACAATTTACATTTACATATTTCAAATAACTAATGCATTTGCTTTGTTTTACTTACTTGCCATTTCACAGATCATAGTGTTGAAGTAAGTCTTATCCTGGTTGTTGATAAGACGGTCATGAAACACTCGCTGGCATTCATGACAGAAAAGACGAAAAATCTTATTCTTGGTTCTTACTTGGTCTGGATTACATTGCAGTATACCTGTTGAACATGAATGAACAAGTCTATTACTCTCCAGAATGCCTCTTTTTAATGTACCAGTGCACTACTTCCTTGATATAGTGAATACATTAATATAACATAACATGGCCCTTCAAAACTATTAGCTGTTAACAGATGTCCCTCTTGTGTGCTACACCTCTTCTATGCAGAGGTTTGCGATTCCTGTCTGCCTGTCTATGTGTGTCTTTGAAGAAGTATGAGTTTTACTTTGTATCTGACCTTGTACACACTTGGAGAGGTCCCTGAGATTGAAGACATAGTGGGACTTTGCAGGAGTGGGGAGCAGATCTACGCTTAAACGATTGTAAATCTCCACAGCTGCATCCACAATCTGAGAGGAACAGGCCTTCACTTCGTCGGAGAACTCACTGAGGAAACCACTTAGGATAGCCTGGAGCAAAGTTTAGAAGTAAGAAAAGGATCAGAGAAAGAGTGTGGTCTGGCCTGACTAAAATATAGATTAGAACTTAAAAAGATGTGACAGCTCAATTTATCTTGTACCAACGTGTGGTAGACAAATGCATTGTGTTTTCTTCTGACCTTGAAGATTTGTTTGAGGCACTGCTCTGATGGTGTCGGCAAACACAGCATACTGAAGTGGCGAATGAATCTGGGAGTTATGGGGTTGCGGCCGCCTCCTGGAGGTGCACAGGCTGCTGCAATCGTCATGTCCTTGTAAAAGAAAAAGAACAGACTAGAAAAAACACAGCGACTACAGATGGCAAATACAATCATGCTACACTCCAACATCTGTTTAAGACCATAACTAATGTAAATTCTATCAAGGGAAAAGAAATAACCTATGTTAAATGACAGGTTGCTTGCAATAAAACCTTATGTAGAAAAGAAGGGAAGATTTATAATTTATATTTTATTAGCTTTTAAACCGTGAAATCTTTTTTTTAAACTAACACGACACAATTCATTGACCATTGAGATCATATAAATCAGTGTATCAGTATAAAAAAGATGGACGGTGTAATTAAATATTCTTTAACTATGCTAACAATTGTAATACCTGGATCTCCTTCCAGAAGAACTTTCCTCTGTCGTAGAAGCCAGAAAAGTCTTGGAACTGCCGGAGGAGTTCAATGGGGGGCTGAGAGCCATAACTGTCCAGTTTGGGCATGTTCAGGTCATCAACAAACACCACAATCTTCTTATTACCAGGGGCACCTGTAAAAGACATGAATGACATTTGGCAGTACTTCTGGCTTCTTAAACAATAGATCAGCTTTGACAGGATCCTATAATAAACCTCTAACATTTGGGGTTTACCAAGAATATTTTTTCTCTTCTTTTCTAGTTTGGACTCAATGATTTCTTGTGTGCGTGCAGAAGAGGTCTGAGCAGAGAAGTTGATAAAGACTGGAAGATATCCGGCCTTTTCTTGAATTTTGTTTAGTAGATCTCGAGCTACAACTGACTATAAAGAAAAAAACATAAAGCATGTCAGTGAGCAGGTGCTATGCATCCAGATGCTTTTACCTTCACCAGAACACTTAGTTTATTTACCTTTCCCACTCCAGTGTCACCAGTGAACAGTACAGAGCGTTTCCCAGAAAGCAGCTTCTCCATCAAGTAGCCGTATCTGACGGTGTCTGTGGTTGGGACAAGCATCTCGAAGAATGGCTGCTCACTGTTGTATTTAAAAGAAGGGATAACCTTGTCCCATGGTTGTAGACGTATGATCTTAAAGTTCATGTGCACATTCCAAAGGACCATAAAATCTGGAATCTGCAATTTATGTAAAATTATAGAAATCAGAACACAGACACCTCAATAAAATCATATTCACACAAATGATGTGTATACCTCTGCGTCACCGTTGCCCTCAAATTGTTTTTTTATAAAGGCATCAAAACTTTCCCAGTAAGAACTGGTGAGATTGCCCCCAACAGCCCATAGATAGCAGAAGATAAATGTCTGGCAAATAACCCTGTTGAGGTCACGGGAATCCTAAAAACAAAAGACAAATGCAAAAGGGTAAGAATAAAAATAAATATATACCTTATGGAATATTACATTTTAAATACCTGTTATAACAATTTTTTGAGTTGAAACTACAAAAAAGTATTTTTATTTACCAGTTTGAAATCAGGTCCTTCTGGGCCCAGTAGCAATACTTCGAGCAAAGAACAAAGAGTAGTGACTTTACTAATGTCCACTTGCCGAATTGCTTGCAAACAATTCTTTGAGACAAACTGAAGGCCCTTCTCCACATAGTTTTCAAACATCCTCATGAGATATTTGCTGATTGTTTCTGGGAACTAAAAAGAAAAAAAGGACAAATGAAGTGGGAAAATAAAAAATGATTTATTAATAATAATTTATAATTAAAAAAAAAAATTACATTATCCCTTCACTACATTGTATCTACCTAATTAAGTAGAATGTAATACACTGTGAAACAAACTCTAGATTCTTTTCCATTTGCCAATAAATACCTAGATTCAATCCTAAGGAGCACAATGGTGAACATCAATAAACCAGGAATACCTCACTAAACCACATACAATAACAATACAAATAAAACAACCTTGTCTCCGAGAGCAGTGATCCATGTCTGGACATAGGGCATCCATTTGAGCTCATCTGGATCAATATAAACCATTCCACATCGACTGACTGTAGCTGGAGATGCCACAGCCAAATCTTGAACCTGCATGTCCAAAAAAAAAAAAAACAGGTACAAATTATATAACAGATCTGAAAACGGCCCTTTAGAAACACTACAACAGAACTATACCTACCTCAAACACCATATGAATCGATGGCGTGAGCTTGATACGTTCACTGTTTGCAAGACAGAGCATCTTATTGTCATCCAGCACAGTGTTCATGTTCTCAATCCACAGGGCATCCACAGGGCCATCACATATGACCCATTTGTGATCATCTGTGGTGTCACTAACTGCATCACGGACACTCAATGCCATCAGTCCATCAATCCACTCCAGAGTCAAATTGTTCACCTAAAAGCAAATAAAAGATAGAAACGTGTATTCCAAAGATCACATTAAAAATTTACATTTGCATTACCTCTCCATATAACTCTCCCATCGTTACAGACTTGGGGTTGAGGATATATGTCTTGACTGGCTGGTAGAAGGGATTAGTATCTTTGTGGTCAGATTTATGAAGGGCCTCAAGTGTGTCAGACAGTATGGTGTAGACAGTGGTTTTCCCCCCTCCAGTCGGCCCAACCAACATAACACCATGTCGGACTAACATGGTCTCGTAAAGCTGGATTACCTGTAAATATTTCAAATGTTTATAATATTGGATGTCTTACAATTTATTTAGGAATATATTTAACAAAAATGCAACATTCTCTTCTTTTTTAACCTTCTTTGTCATGGTAGACAGGGGCTGGAGGTTGCGTTTAATTAGAGACTCCAGAATTGTGGAGTGCAGCACACCATAGTCATGTTCAGGGATAGACACGCCAGGAAACAGGTCAGATAGGATCCCACTACATGAAAATAATACAAGTGTTATTGGGTTAATTGTACTGTTCTGTTGAAGTAGCCAAAGTCCTTACCCAAACAAAACAGCATCATCTGTCAGAAACTTTGGTAGGTTTGAATCTCGTAAAGCTCGGATGAGTACCACATCTTCACTAAGGTGAGGGTTGCTCCTCTTCAGAGACCTACGTTAAAAGGAAATGTTAACGAAATAAGACTACACTGTTACAAACAAAAAAAAAGAGACAAAATTGGGTTCCAAATCTCAGTTAATACAAAAGACAAGTGTTTTATCTTAACGCAAAAGATAAACAAAAAGTACAAAAGTATAATAATCAACTTGAGTGTTAATGGGTTGATTTACTGACGCAATTTAATTGGAAAAAGTCTTCTGTGAGCTTAGTATGGGATAAGCACCCACAAAGGGGCAATATTGTACAACGACAGACAATGCATCACAAGTCAATTACAGCACCCAGCGCCTTAGCTAATAACCAACATTTGAGAGCATTTAGAGGAATAGCATCGATTTAAATCTATTTACACAGCTACACAACTAAGAACAATTGGGTTTTGTTATCTTCAGAATTGCTTACACTTTCTTGTACACCTATTCTTTTCCATAATTTGTCTTTTACTTGTACACATTTTTGTTGTGGTATTATTCAAACTTTCATTTTTTCCACACAGCTTTAAATTATATTTGTGTAAAGCTGCTTCCTGGAGGGACTTCTTTTGAATGTTTTGTTATATAACTAGAACTTTGTATCTACAAGTACAAGTATGTATTTGTGTGTATGAGTGTTCCTCTGACCCGGCCATCACCAGCACAGACTTGACGGCTCTCATGCCAAAATCATAGTGGTCCTGTTGTGACAGCTGCTCCGAGCATAGCTTATACATCTGGGTCATCTTCCTCGCCAGCGTCTTACTCGATTCAAATCCTTCAGAGTACAAAATCACCTGAAGCAAGACATGTTTCAGAGAGGACAAAACAGAGTGAATTTTAGAAATAAACATAAAACAATGCATTGTAAATATAATTCACCTCTGCTATAAGTGCATAATTTGGGACCATCATGGCAATAGGCCTGAAGAGGGCCTTGAGATTGTCAGGAAGTTCTGTTCTTCCAGCATAGCCTGGATTCATAGTAATAAATGCAGCACAGGTCATTACTAGTTTGATCTCTCTGCCCTCAAATCGAAACCTGGATAGCTGCAAAGATTTTAATGACAAAAGATACATGAGGTCACAACCTTTGTAAAAAGAAAAAAAATATGAAAAAATTAGTTGGCTGATAACAGTGTAAATGTAAAATCTCTGATATTTATGAAGCTCAACTAATCTTTAAAAATGTAAAAGAAAACACATTTACTTTTGTGTGAAGAAAATACCTTAGCAGCTTTAGCATTTCGGATAGTGATGAGTTGTTGAGCAATCACAGACAACACTTCAATGTCAATGCGGTTAAACTCATCAAAACAGCACCAAGCTCCAGACTGAGCAAGGCCACTAAAGAAGCGACCCATCATCTGAAAGACAAAAGAAACTGAGATGAGTGAAAATGAAAGAATATTTCATTTTCAAGATATTTTAAGAATATGTTTTTTATTATTTCTGACGAAATAAACATCATATAATTATGATGTAAGGTAATAATTCAAACATACACAGTTCACTTTACTGCACTTGGTTTGCTTTTGCAAGAGTGCCATCTAATGGTGAAATTGGGTAGATACAGTCTTAGCAAAAAATAAATGCACATAGATTTGAGAGGAAAAAAGAAAAAGAAACAAAGAAACAAATAAATAAATAATAAGGAACAAAAGTACCTTGTAGTCCAGTCCGTCTGAACAGTTGAAGACTACACATTGTATAGCTAAAGCCTTGGCCAGGTCTTTGGTGGTTTCTGTTTTTCCTGTCCCGGCCGGCCCTGCTGGAGCCCCTCCCAGGTCTAACTGTAGAGCCCCCATAAGACATAAGTAGCATCGGTCCTACAAAACAGACAACATTTATACACAAAAATAAAATCATTACAGTACATGATTTTATTGTTCTAATTATATATGGATTTTACCGTAAGAGGTGTGATCACCAGCCTTGGACAGGCTCCCAGGTATTCATAGCCATAAATATAAGTGGACAAAGCCATAGTGGCTACACAATTGTCCAGCTCTATGTCCCAATAGTAACGCAACTGTCTCTGCCATTCAAAGTTTGACCTGGAGTCCACCTGTAATCCAAAACATTTTAAAGGTAACTTCTGACAATTGTGTCTTTAGTTAGTAAAAACAGTTATTGATCACAACCTAAACAACAAAATCTACCTTCTGTCGAACAAGATCTGTGACGATGTCCCTGGCATGAACATCAATGGTGATGAGAGCAGTGATTATATTCCGATGTAAAGAAGGAAGGCGCCCTCTCACTAATGCAGCCAAAGCATTCAGCCTCTGGAAATTACAATATGCTTTAAAGTATATTATTACCATTAAGATTGTCACTTTACAAAGAGAAAAGAGTTTACATCAAAGTTGGTGTGCTCAAACTGCTTCAGAGCACCAAAGTGATCATGGTCCCCCTCAAGGCAGGCATCCATATCTCTGCACCACATCAACTGGGAGATAGTCAGCACCACCTGTGGACAAACAGACAAAATTACACTCAAATTATGCACAAAATACAACATGAATTCTACAACAGTAGAATGCTAATTTAATTTTAAGTGTTTACTATTGTAAAAACAATATAATATTTTTCCTTTGTTATTTTAGCCATTTTCCCCACATAAAGCAGAAGTATTGCCCATGTAAAGTTAAATATGTTTGTGTGTCTTTACCTGTGATGGATGTCCAGCTACCACCCATTCCTCCCGAGACTTAACCTGATAGTCTGCGATAGCTGCTTTACTAAGACGTTGGAGTGAATTGAACATAGCTTTCTCCACTTCACAAAGCCAATCTTCTACATTTCCTTGTGCTTTTAGATTTTTAGTCAAAGAAACCTGAAATGGAAACACAATTAACATCAAGGATTCACAGCAAATAATTAGAACAGATAATTTAGTTACTTCTTTTGCTGACCTTTTCTCCCTCGGGAGAAATCATTTTAAGAATGTCTTTGCTATAGATTGTGTCTTGTTCAGAATCTAACTCTCCTGCTGCAGTATCTTGAGATTTTTCGGGCAACAGAGCAAACTCGAGGCGTATAATGGAATCAAAACACTTCCTCAGATGGGGCTGCACAGCCTGTGGATTTCTGGTCTGAGCCAAGATCTTGAGCAGTTCATCATTAGATAAGAAATAAAACCTGAATTAAGGCAACACAAATGAATGATTGGTAAATATGGTTCAGAAGAAGACTTTTTTAGATGTTTACTCGTGATGGTACCTGGGGAAAATGACTCTCTTAGATTCAAGATAAGCCTCCAGACACTTGTGTATCTCGTCCAAAAGGACATTGTTGCTCCTAAAGGTTTCTAACAGATCTTTGTAGAAAACATAAAAGTCTCAGTGTCAGTTGTTTGCTTTTCCGTCTGAAAAAAAAAAGCACTCAAGTGACTTACGGGGCTGTGTGGCTGCTCTAAGGGCATTAGGCATCTTATTAACCCTTGACATTATTTCCTTCCAGGACTTATCCACTTTTAGAAACATTTTGGATTCATTTGGGAGTTGCCTTTTAATGTCAGGATCCAAAAAGATACTTTCCAGGTACAACCAGCTTCTTTGGCAGTTAAGCCACTCATCCTGAGAGGGTAGAGAGAAAGGAAAGGAGAAATCATAGTAGTAGTAGTAGTAGTATTTACCATAACCTCTAAAGTTTTAAGTGTAGCATCAGTGAGTCCATAAAACATTTGATCTAAAAGTATTTACAAGTGTTTGATTGAAGAGATGCAACTGTCTCAACAATTCTTCCACCCTGGGCTTGATGCGAGTGACATAGCGAGATGATGCAACTGTCCCAACGTTGATAATGCTGTCATCCAAAAGCACCTTAAAATACCATTAAAATGTTACATGAGATTATAAGAACTACTAAATGACAACATGGCTACGTATTGAGTGGGTTAGTACCTGTATGTCATCTGTACCTCCCAGAATAAAAACCTCTTTGGATTCACCATGAGACAGGACAATAAATTCAGCATTCTTCCAGATATCTTCAACCTGCAATAATTTCAAAATGTAGAATGCATTTTATACTATTACATTTATTAAACATGTTTTTATATATTTTGGTTTTGTATAGTGACAAATAACGGTGCTTAAAGGAAACTATACATCAAGCCTAAGCACCAGAATGTAAAATCAAACACACCTTTTTGATTAAGGTCTCCACAGATGCTTCTCCAGAGGCTTGTCCAGAAATCTAAATGGAAGATTTCATTATACCCTTGTACCATAAAAAAAGCATAAAAATATAATGTATGTATTACCTCCTGTACTTCTGGGCCATAGCTGAACAGGTTAAGTTCCTCTGCTTCAGCAATAGTAAGCTTCTCCACGTCCAAAGGCTTTCCTATTATATACTCCAGAGTTTTCCAATGATCAGGTTTAATACATGGATTGCGGAGGTCAGTTATTACAGGCATCTGAAACAGAGAATTATTTGAAATATCTGTAGATTGTATTTCAAAGTAACTCACATCATGCTTACCCTAGACTTCATTTGCTCCACTTTCTCCTTAAAACTTGGGACCAAATTGTTCCGTGGCAGACCTTTCTCCAGTTGGTTTACATATTTGGAGTATTTGTTGACCTGTGAAGACAGTTGCTCAAGGTCCAGCTGACTAAGCAAACCCTGGAGGTAGATGAGGATGGGGGAAAAATTTAAACAAAAACTAAATTATTTCCATAGAGTGAAGCCTTACATTCATCTTACCTGTCGCCATCCTTCCTGTAAAGTCTCCCACTCCTCCATAGAGTCCCATAGCAGATGCTTTAGCCGGACCTCTGTCGTTAGCATGTCCAAAGAGTCAAATCTCACCTCCACCTTTTATCATTAACATAGGGGCAAATTGGTAAAACAATGGCTAGATTTGCTGGCTAAAGAAGAAACCAGATATCATTTTGAGTGTTACAGTACCTTAAATCGCTTTTGGTAGGACATATAGGTGGCTGCTTGTGCACGCAGCTCATCTACGGAAATCTGAATTTCGCCCAAGAGCAGTCGTACTTTGGCAGGGTCTGAATTCATGTCTAGGATTTGTTTGTCCTATGATCAAATGGTCAAACATACATGAGTCAAAAAATATACAGAATATATACATATTTAAACTTAACTACCTGGGATTTGAGATCAATATTCATAATTTCTTGTTTTAGATCTTTCATATCCTTCTTCAGAGAATTGACAAATTTTTCCATTATGTCCTTTTCGGCCCAAGATGCATCAAAAATTTGCTCCTCCAGTTTGCCGATGGCAGGTTTCAATGAGGCAAAGACAAAAGGATCTTCAGGTGGTGTTGGAATTGAGTATGTGTCAATTAGATGGTAAAGCTGAGAGATTGACTCTTCTTCCTCTGCGAGTGCATTGATCTGGTGACAGAAAAGGATGAAAATTAAAAATACAATTTACTTCTAAATATCTGAAATTGACTAATTATCCACCAACTTACTCTCTCCATTATTTGTTCCATAAAAATTAGGTAGTCTGCTAACTCAGCTGTGGTTGATGGACTATATCCCAGTTTAACCTGGGCTTCAATAGTTTCTGCACGAGTAGCATCAACCCTGCGCTTGGCTTGCTGAGTGAGGAGCTCACTGATGACCTGGAGCACAGTTTAGAGAAGAAGCACATAATACTGTTGCTGAATGAACAGATGTGTGGATAACATCATGTGTAAGATGTGCTATTACTGACCTCCAGACAATCAAGAGGGGATTGTATCAGTTTCTGTTTGAGCTCTGTTTTGTCAACAAGAAGTAAGCCAAGATTCCTCTTTTGTGGAATTGTTAAGGCCTCTTTATGCTGACTGTGATATACTGCTAAAGTTTTTTCAAAAAAGATCAAACCTATGAGAAAAGAGAATGAATAAGATTTTGTACAATTAATGTAACAATACAATAAGGTAACAATAATGAAAGAATCATGTAATATTAGTACATTACCATGTTCTTTTTTTCGTAACCCTTCAACATTCAGATTTTTGTTTTCCTTATAGAACCGCCAAAAGTTCTCAAATGTGTGAGAATAAACGTTTGCAGCTTCAAAAGCAGAGTGAACGGATTCCTAGAATTAAAACAGAAGTGTAAGGAGAGTATTAATTGAAGAAAGCGCACCTAGCTGGCCAGCCAGACTAAAGTGCACCACCCACAGATGCATAGGCAGAGTAAAACAGACCTTAATGTCTGAGACAGCACTTTGGATGTGGCTATCATTGTCCAGAATGGTTTCAATAAATGGTTCTTCCGTCTCGTCCTGCAGACAGACCATGTATTACTGAATCCACATTTCTAAACTAAACACTTGCAGTATTTACATATTAATTACACTGTCCGTAATGAAAGGTAAGCAACAATTGTGTAATAGTGTTTTACCTCATCACGAATTGTAAACTCATTAAAGTCAGAATCTGTTGTGAGTGATTTCACAGATAATACAGTCTCCCTAAACTGCTCCATTAGCTTTGCAATGGCCTCCTGTTGAAGTCAAATAGTTCAGATACCATGCTGAAAGTATTTTAAAACAATACAAATCCATGAAGACGTACCTGAAAGTTATCCTCAGAAGGCACATAGGTTAGATTATTTACAGAAAGCTTGAGCTCGGTGAGGAAAAATGGTTGACCTAGAACAGCCTAAAAGACAACAAAAACGTTAGTGCATTAATGTATAAATAATATGATATCAGTGTAAAATTGTGCCTTACACTTTTGTTCTTGTCGTCCTTGGCAGCAGTCTCAGTCAAAGCTTCAGACTGGGACGCCCAGTTTTGAATTTCTGAAGTGGTTGGTGTTTTACTTACTTGGTCCTGGAATACAGACCGTACTTTGTCCACTCCATGCACCACCAACATGTGCAATGTGTCAGTTATTAAAAAGTTAATAAGTTGGATAAAACTGGTAAAAAAAAAAAAATATATATATATATATATATATATAAGAGAAGAGGTAAGTTTGAATACATAATGAATTGTGTTGAAGTGAATTTTATCAAAGGTGGCAAGTACAATGCCATAAAAAAGATTGAGAAGACAAAAAATAAAAACTTGGGAGAAATACATACCATGTTAAGCGAATCGCAAGCCCAGCCTGATTTTTGTCATCATTTTCATCTTCTGTAAAATATATAAATTAGCCTACATCTGTTATAATCAGGCACTCATGACTGTGTTATCTACCAATGCTTACATACCATATTCACCCTCAGACTGAAGATGCATTAACGAGTTTCGACATGCACATATGGTCAGCTCCTTTATCAATCCCTGAAAATTCTCCAGGTCATTGAGCACCTAAAAAAATTAAAAATGTAAGAACACTTCACTGTCAGCTCACTTTAGTTTACAATGCCATTCTCCACCTCTTGTAGTTGTTGAGACTGAAAGTCTTGAAATTCTTGCAGTCGATAAGTGTGTTTTTTATCAATGCTAAACATGCCTGTGTCACCAATTTGGATACACAGATTCCAGATGTCTTTTAGTGCTGGACCTAGATACTACATACAAGCAATTACGAAACAGAGATATTAGTAAGGCAAAAGTGTAAACAACACTGTGAAAATGTTTAATTTGCATACCTGATTAGCAAAGAATAATTTGTTTTTTAGATCATCCCTGAGCGAATTCATTTTTCCTCGGCTAACCACTTTTTTCCAGCTATAAAAAGGTTTTAACAATTTGAAGTCAACGAGAAAGGGAATAGCTTGCAGCTTGCAGTGCATGGTGTAATCTTCTTCCCAGCGCTCACGAGGTATTAACTCCATTTTGTTTTTTGATACATATATTGCATGCTTGTGGTTCATCATCAAATATTCATCCTTGCTGTAGTCATAGATGATTGGCACAGATGTAGGGTCCATTTTGGGATAGGAAAATGGACGCTTAGGGGGCTTAGGATTTGACATATTCTCGGCAGACTTATGCTGAAACAGAATAACTCCAATGTAAACTGTGTATTTTTAGATACATGTTTTAGATTATAAAGGGAAGACTTATTCACACAATACCAGTCACTCACCTTAGAATGTAATTTAGGCAGTCGCACAGGAGGCCGTAAAGACAATGGCATTTCATGTTGTTTATCAGTTTGCTCTAAAAAAAGCATTACTTGCTCATAAGATCCCCCTTTTATTATGAACTAAAATAATATGCACTGAATATTACCTTTGAACTTGTCGCTTGAGGTAGAGTGTGTCAGTCTCTGAGACATTGATGTCAAAGAATGTCTTCTGTCAGTAGATGATAGTGATGGGAGAGTGTGAGAGCGGCCAGCCACCTGATCTTCATGTGTTCTAGAGAATAACCCTGCACGGCTTTTCTGTTCCTTAGAAAATAACTGGGCATTTTTGAGCTCCTCTGCTCGACTTTGCCTCGCTTTAGAAATTAACTCTGTGTGGCGTTCACGTTCTTTAGAAGACAACTCATCCTGATGTCTCTGTTCCTGCGCCTGTCTCATCCGGGCTTCATAGAGCTCTTGTGCTCGATTTTGCCTCGCCATAGAGAGCAACTTTGTGTGATGTTCACGTTGTTTAGCATCTAACTGTTGTAGACGTGCACGCTCCTTGGCCTCTCGTTTTGATTGTTGAAGAAGGGGATCTTCCTCATCCCAACCACAATGCAGCCTCTTACGGATTTCTTCATGGCTAATGCCTTGCTTCATGCCAGGCTTCATGCCTGGCAGTATCCTGAGTTATAGGTTTCTTGCCTTAAAAAAAAATCTAAAATGAACACAATGATATTAGGCTAATTCACTGGTTTGGCTTTAGATGTTTTGGTGTACAAAAAAGGTTACTTTCTCGTTTAAAAAGAAGTTAGTGTGAAATCACAGAAGGAATAATAATTCTACTGTAGTTCCAATCTTATGGATGGAATCTGAATCTTGGCATCTCCCACCTCTTATGCTTATGCAGCCTCACTTTTTGTGAAGTTTATTCTTAAAACTGTCATATGTAACATAGCTAATATCACATCGAATTATGCATGAATTATGATAATAATATTCACTTTAAATTAATCAGTTTGGGAGAGGTTTCTTTCAGATGTCATTCCGAGAAATGCATGCCTGCCTGTCGGATTTAAGTTTTAACTTTGCGATTTAGCCTAATTGCTAAGACAAACCGTAAGTGTCAAAGTTCATATTTGTTTCTCATAAAGACTGTAGGTCTATAGATCCACTTCTGCTTTGAGCGAGGGCATGAATTTCTGTGCATGACACCGTAAACTACTTAGCGTTAATTTAGCTAAACTACTGATTGTCTAGGCACTCTAGGGCAGACAAAACAAAACAACTTCCTTTTGATTTATTTATCGTTACGTGACGAGTACAGTAGAAACCAACATTATTTTTCGGTGGTATACATTAATAAAAAGGCTTACCTTGATGAAAAATACTGCGACGTGTGTTTTGTTATGCGACTTTTCCTTGACCACTCCGATCGGTTTAGTTGATCGTTTCCTAGCAACAAACAGGTCTCCCGGCTGTATGCCAAGAGTTCCCCTGGCAGACCCCCCATCCACCCCCTTCTTTTGCAAAATGATTTTAATTAATTTATTTCACTCACACCCTGGCTAGTAGAGCGTTTTATTTATTTTAGTTTTCATTGCTTACCCGTTTTCTCTCTCTTTTTAAATTTATTTCTATGCCTTTTACACACTGGCTACACATTTTGTTTTATGTAGCCTATTACAACAAAGCAAGGAAAACAATGCAATAAACTAGCAACAAATAGTTTTAGAGACTTTACTATACCAAACAAAACAACGTCACTCAGAGAGAGCATTTACATTTTTGTGTAAACAACTTTATTATAAAAATGATCTATCAAATATTCTATTGAAAGTCTGTAAAAAAAAACACATAAATAAAACTTGACAAGATTTTTTCTGAAAAGGTTTTACAACTGGAACATCATATAGTCTCTGTATCAGCCATGTGTATTTTCCTTCGTCTTGATGCCATCATATTTAACTGTATAAAAATGTAAAGAAAAGAAGATGACTTAGTTAGCATATTCTTTGAAATATCACACTATCCAGTACAACCTATTATGTAGAAAATATTCAGAAATAATTATGTTGGGCTTATTTTTACAGTTTTTTTTGTATTGGTAAGTCCAAATAAAGAAAATGACTAAAGCGTTCAACTGTAATAATAACTTCTACCTGATGTGTAGCTGTAGTTGCCCTTTGTTCGGCCTGTGTCAGTCGTATCTGGAGGCGACTAGACTTTTCCTGATACTCCGCTAACTGCCGCTCATACTGTAACACATGTAATTGTTGAAATTTTAAAAAGGGAAAGGATTTGTCCTACAAACAAAGAAAATACTATGGAGAATATATTTCTTTTAGTGTAAACAGACCTCTGTGATAGTAGCTTGATCAGTCTCAAGCTGTATTTCTAACTCATGTGATCGTTGTTTCTGCCGGTTCAACTCTGACCTGGAACAAAACATAAAATACAATACAATATGACTAACCATTTTGAACGAGATTTATGCAAGTTTAAAATGTAATGCCTTTACTTGAGACTTGTAATTTTAGTTTCAAATTCCTGGACCAGTTTAGTGGCCTCTTCCTTCCATCGCTGAGTACTTTTCTGTTGTGCTGTGAGAAGACGTGTCAGATCAGCACTAGAACTTCTGCTGCTTTCTTCCAGCTCACGCACTCGTGCATCCAGTCCCTGTTCTTTTATGCTGTACTCCTGCTCCAATTGTGACATCTGGATGAGAGGAGGATACAGGAGTTTCCTTATTCCTTAAAAAGACTTCACATTATTCCTTCCCATATGTTTTAAAACTGCACTACCTGATATTGAGAATAAAAAGTTTGAATGAGACTCCGCTCTTCCGCTCCTTCTGTTCCTTCTATCACGGCCTCACACATAGAGCACGCACTGCCTCATACATTCATAAACCAGGAAGTATTAGCATAACAAACATCAGTCTAGAGTTGGCTTTTAATTTTCTAAACCAAAAAATAAAAAAGAGCTGTGAATCAGCTGGAATTCTAAAAATAAGAGATCCTTTCATTCATTTTATTTCTGATTGATTCCAGCTCTCAATAGATATTGGATATATTGACCAATCAGATTGCTCCTGTCCTGTGGAAGCGTGTGATTGGTAATAGTCGCATCTGTTGTGAAGGGTTCTCAATCTTTTCTCTCCAACTAATCGACATATAAATCAAGATAATTATGGTCTTTATCAAATGTAAAGACTAAGGACTAGGACTAAAACAGGTCTCATTAACGATCACTAATTGAGCTCTGAACCAGGTCTACACGAATCTACTAACTAACTAGCAGGACAATATCAGGTTCAAGTACAACAGAAAAAGCCCACGTACCACTGTTTTAGAACCAATGCTCTAAAACAAAAACCTGTATAACCAAGCCACCAGGGTCTAATAACAAGCTCAAATATCAGGCAGTGCTGCTTTAATACATACCTGTTGCTTAGCTTTCTTTTGAACCAGCAAGTTGGATTTCCTCAGATCATCCATCTCTTTGCGAAGCTGTGTGTTTTCCTGTTGGAGTTTGAGTCGCTCCTCGCTGATGCTGACACAGTCTTCTCTGGATCCAGACAGAGAGTTCTGCAGCCGCCGTACTTCCTCTTGGCACCGAGACAGCTCCTCACTGTAGCTGCAAATTGATGAACATGTCCAAAAAAAGGGTAAGCTGGCAGATGGAGAAGGGGACACTATGTTTCCAAACTAACGTCATTACCAGCAGCAGATGGAGCCATGTTGGCACCACTCCGCTGTCACCTCTTTGTTGCAGGATGTGTGAAAGAACAGAAACACAGGGGTACTCCACTTACTCCATTTCCATCTTCTTCAGTTTGTTCTGGGTGCTTTGCAGAGTGATACTAATGTCCTCTCTCCTCCGCTCTGCCTCCAGGCACCTTTGATGAAGAGCCTCTATCTTTCTGAACTCTGGCTCTGCCCTGCCCTCCTTATAAACCTAAATAATACAAAAGAACATATTGATTTGTTTTGAGTGGAATTACCTGTGTGATTACATATAAATTATTAAACTAGACATTGCTGCAAAATACCTTCTCCAGTTCCTCCTCTACAGCTTTTCTCTCTCGTAGGGATCTTTCTATCTGTGATTGTTTGTCTGCACATTCCTGAAATGAAACAGAAAATACAAAGAGAGTAACAACTGTTGATACATGGCACAATACAGAGTTACAAATCAAATGTCTTTCAAGTTCAATGTTCTTACAAGCTGTAATGCAGACAGCTCCTCAGTCATTCTGAGAATCTGAGAGTTGCACTGTTTACGGACATTGTCAACCTGTCAATAATAATAAAACACAATCAACCACAGACAAAGGCAGGAGGTTGAAGAAAAGGCCCAATAAAAGTAAATAAATAATCAACACTACAATCATAAAAAACTAAACTTGTGAATCATAAATTGCAAGTGTATAAGCTTCTTGTATCTTCAAACTTTCTTACTTCCTTTCTTGTACGAACTGTAGCATCCTGGATCAACTGTTTTATAGCCTCCTTTGTCTTTTCCAGTTCTTCTGTTTTTTGTTTTTCTCTTAACAAGGCCTGAAGGGAAACAGACAGAAGTAAAGACACACAATAAATTAGACGTAAGACCTTCTTCACATCTACTGCAAGATCTAAAGGTAAAGTAAAAGAACTCGTAGACAAATACGGTACCACATTTTTGCAATAAATACTTTTTTAATAAAAATTAATTTCTTATAAGCATATTGTACCTGATCTTTTTGTAGTGTAGCCTCCTCAGCGGCCTGAATACTCTCTCGGACCTTGGTTAGAGCCCCATATTTCTCTTCCTCCAGTGTGGTACAACGTGTCTGGAGCTCTCCAACCTTTTTCTCATAGACAGCCTGCTCTCTGCGAACAGTTTCTGCTTCCTGTGTTGCAGCATTTAATCTAGGAACAAATAACCAAGAAACACTAGTTATTTGGGTCTAAAAATGTCTACTACTACTATACTTTAGATTATAATTTTTAGTCTCAAATTTTAGGGCAAACAACCATGCATAATGTAGAGCTTGTACCCACGATGGAGTAATACTAGCTACCTGAGAAAATATTCATTTAGCATGTGTTTACCTGGACTCGAGTTGTCCCAACGCTGACTGAAGTTGATGGAGCCTTCTGTCAGAAGCACTCTCTCGCCCCTGAGCCTCTACCACATCTTCTTCCTGAACACATTCAATTTTACTGGTCATTTATACATCATTATTTAAAAAAACATTTAATCAACACGCTTTGCATAATTTCTCTCCTTACCCGTCTCTGCATCTGCTCCTGGATATTCTGCAATAATTTGGTCATTTCATTTACTCTGGCTGTGGCCGTCCTAAGTTCAGCCTTTGACTGCCTGCAAAAGGAAGCCACAAATTTGTATGTACTTTTTATATACTGTAGTAAGATATTATTTTCATTACCATTGACAATTGCGAATTAAATAAAGAATTGTAATTACCTGTGATGACTCTGTAGCTCCTCCATCTCTGTAGTCTGCTCAGTCAATGTCTTTAAAAACTGTTTGTTGGTCTGTGTGTGGCAAGAAAGACAGGAGTTCCATTTGTGTGGCATGTTCAGATGTTGCCTTGTTCAAACTAGTTTTGTAATAAAACTTTACTTTCAAGGTCTCGTTGTGTCTGTCTACAAACACAATACGTGAATGTAAAGACCAAAATGTCTAAGGGGAAAGCCCAAGGCGCGCCTTTTCATTAAATATTCATCAGACAGATATAGTATTACTCTCTATTGTGTCCAAAGTGCAAGCCCAGTCTTATATATCACCGTATGTGAGTGCCCAAAAAACCTAAGGAGAATTACCAACAGCAGAAAAACTACTACACAAGCACAGATCTAACAGACTGCAAATTAAATAAGAAACAGTTTCACTAAGTTACAGGACTAATTAGTGGAACAGGGTTAATTTCAAAGAGGTACACAGGATTTCAATCTCACTGCTAATTAGAGGACAATAATTTAACAAGCTTTTAATTAACAAGTGCTTACCGCTTCTAGTTTCTGATTGGCCACTTGGAGTTTGTGTGTATGTTGCTGGAACTGAACAAGCTGATCCTGTTATGGTAAAACAGCTGTTAAATAAAAAGTAACTGCTTTTAAATACCCAAAGGCTCTTCAAGGCATCAACTAAGGCCAGACTGGTCTAATTAATTAAATCTTTATGGTAATGGCTCCATCTAGTGGTTTATTTCTATGTGTTACAGAGTAGTGCACAGTTAATACTGAACCATGAGCTGCTTTTTCTGTGCATCATGCATCTGTCCATCAGAGATGGTCTTCTGGTAGATCTGCTGAAGCCGATCTAGCTCCTGAGACGTTGTCTGCCACAACTCCATGGCCTGTCCTCGCTCCTGCACATACAAATATTTGTTATTTAAGTTTTAGACAACTGAGGTTCAATGCTAGTACAAATGCTTGAAAACTGAATACTGTGTAAACATCCATTATATAGTATAAAGACCTGTTCAGTGAGCTGGATTTGTTCTTGTAGGTTTTTAATGACTGTTTCTTCCTCCAGTGTGCTGCCCTCTGCAGGTAAGGACACAGGGATGGCTTGAAGCTGCCTCTCGACTGACTCCCGGAGCTCAGTGTGCAGTCTGAGAAAGTGGGGGTTTAAAAGGTCATTTTAAATATAGGTATACCCTGTACTGACTAGAAACACAATCTCATTTTGTAACTGTCAGTTATTCTTTATTATCAACAAGGTAATGAGCCTCCGTGACTTACACAGTAATCACAGTAATCTTTTTGATAGGTCAGTTTAATTAACACAGTCACGAGGAAGGTCAGAAAGTAACACAACCTTTGTCATCAGCGTAAGACTTTGACCTTCCCTTCATCGCTGCATATTAACAAAACACAAAGTACAGTATAGATAATATTTGTACTTGATTTTAGTCCTCCTTATTGAATAATAATAATATAGAGAAACTATGTTGAAAAGGTAAAAAAAGAACTTTAACCTTAAAATTCCAATAAATGTATGCTTGAAGATAACAACAGACAATAGTGCAGGTACAGAAAACTTTCTTGCCAATGTATGCATCTTACATTGTCGGTTTAAGGGAAGAAGGATAATGAATTTGGCAAATGTTGATGGATGAAATCACAAACACCATCAGTGAAAATGACCCACATGTACCTTTCATTCTCCTTTACAACTCTGTCCAGCTTCACTTTTACATCCGCCATCTGCCCCTGTAAAAATAAGTGGTTAATGTTATGTTGTTAAAATATACTGAACACAGTGGGGGGTAATATGATATACAGTGTTTCCTATACTATACTTCCTATATGTTTTTAGAATATGGGGGGCCACCATAGTCTCTTTTATCGATTGGAAACACTGGTATATAATTTCTATTTTGAATTTCAAGATTTCAATTTTCCCATAGTGTGACAAATAAAGTTTTTTTTTATTTTACCTTATTATATACAATTTTAGTTAACTCTGTATTTTTGTCATTCTGCTTTATAAAATCTTTATAACAACAAACTGAATGCACATTTACCTGATATCTCTCCAACTGCTCAGTCATCTCATCTATGTGTCGGTCGTACTCAGCAATCAAGGGAGACATTATACTGAAATTAAGAATGCTATGATCCTACTTCTGTAAAATAAAATGGAAATAGCAATAGTAACAGTAAAGCCAAACCTTCTATCAGTTATCCAGGGTGTTGTGGATTCTGCTTGTGCTTCCGCCTGGCCCTAAACACACAGTAGGTTTTGTAAACTGGCTTTCCCATACACTTCATTGCACGTAATAACAGTTAGGGATTCTTCATCAATACAAAGCAGTGATGTTTATTTAGGTGGACCATACCTGGGATGCTTGAGAATTATGTCCATGTTGATACTGGCTAAGGGCAGAATTTAACCTGTGAACTAAAGGCAATATAAAATGCAATGTGAAAAAAAAACATAATCTTGCAAACAACAGCACAATACTAGCAAACATTTAATGGAATTTTAGGTTTTGATTTTTGGTTGGGGGATAGGAGTACTTTTACACATGACAGTAAAGGCGACGACAGAACACTTGAAGCAGATTAGGCAGGGTTTTAGATTTCATACCTTGATCTCGCAAAAACTGGATTTCAGCTTCCATATCAAAGGTGACAATGTGTCCACGCAAAAACAAAGGATCAAAAAAACAGCCGTAGTCTGCAGCTTAAATGCTACAGGACAGAAAATCAGCTGTTTTGTGCGTCAGCTGGCAGTGTGTGGTTACCAGGCATTAGCTCGCTAACTAGACTTAACCTAGCTGATGCGGCTAATCAATCTCAGCTTATAATATTAGCTAGCCCTAGAGTGAACATGAGATATCGGGAGATAGCAACAATAAACGTAATCATCTGCTACATTTTACACATGCATAGCCTTGTACGCTTAAATTATCCACACAGCCAAATTGTGCAGTTTATTGTAAATCGCGCCGCCGTCTGTTTTGAAGGGGAACAAAAAACAACCAATCAGTGACGAGGTGCAACGCTGAAGCTCGACCGGGCGAAACGCGTCAAAGAATTGTTCCCACTTCCAGGCGAAAAGTGTCAAGGTACGAGGCAGCCTATTTTGCCATGTTTATGATTCGCCTTTATTAATTCATCAGATTTCTAGATAAGCAGTAGTAGTTTTCTAGCTAAGTAGTTGTAATTTTACATGAGCATACATAAATTAAAATGCTTGTATGACATGCTGTTTACAATTTACCAAGTCTGTTTAGCCTCTGATCAGGGAAGTGGTATGATGTGTCTTGTGATTTACACCGAAGACGAACTGAAACATTTTCCATAGTAAACATTGTTTCCTAATGGTGACATTACTGGGTTACTGAATAACAGGCCAACATTTTCCATTAACCTAATTTGATAACAAGGCATTATAAAAGATATGACATCCCTATCTGCAGAAGCTGAAACAGGTTTTGCTGCTTGTGACAACATGGGTTTAGCTCGTGGACTACAGCTTTTGACATTAATTTGTACTCTCTTACACTTTGACTGTTTGTAAGTTAATATTCTGACTCGATAGTCTTCACAAGTGAAAACCAGGAATTTACTGATTGTGTTTTTCTTTTTGACAGCCTCCAAAATCCAATGCAGTTTGCTATCGAGCACACCTGGGACAGTAACCCAGTGGACCATGAGGCTATTAGGATCACTTTCTCACCTTGGGAAGGGGGTCTGAAAATGCAAGTGTTCGGTCCCTTTTTTAATGACCCCGAAGCACCTCCAGGACCTGCGGGGCACGCCTTTCCAGGACTGTGGGATTATGAAGGTAGGACTACAGTAGCAAAGATATTATTATTAGGAGTATATAGCAACATAGCAGTTTAGTTTACAATGTACTATTCATAAAGGATATTGGAGTATGTAAGCTGGATTTATAGTGAACACCTGTATATAGGCTTTATGTAATATTTGACAAAGAAAGCAGATATACAATTCGATACGTTTATTACAAGGTTCAGTTATGTTTGTATATTAAAATACATTCAAACATTTTTATCAATGGTTTAATTTTTTACTAAAACATTTTTTGCACTCTAATTTCAGTTGTAGAGTCATTCTTTCTTGACAGCACGACAGAAAACTACCTGGAGGTGGAAGTGTGTCCGTAAGTACCAACCCCTGCTGTTTTGTTACGGATTATTTAAAAAATTTTATGTTCTCAATAGCAAATTCATATACATTTTTACTTTAGTCATGGTCAACACCTCATACTTTTGCTATCTGGAGTTGGTCAGGCATTTGTGGTAAGAAGAAATTGAGAAACTTACTACAAAGTTTAAAAAATGCAGAGTGCATTGTAACATTTGACACCATTTTAAACAGTCTTCACCTTTCTTTCCAGCAACAACTCCCGATGGTGTTTAGTGCCTCCGTCACAGGGGATAGATGGATGGGAGAAGCTCTAATTCCCTGGGGTTATTTTCCTCCTAATGTTAATAAGATGAACTCGTACGCCATTCACGGATCTGGAGAAAAACGCACTTATGAAGCACTTTACTCAATACCCAAAGAGGAGATAGCAGAAGGCCAAAAACCAAACTTGTAAGTACTTAATATATCAAACGAAAAGTAGTCCATATGATTCAAGAACAAGATTAGTATTTATTAGTATTTGTATATACAATAAACTGATCTTCATAAATGGTCTTGTCTTTTAGCCACCTACTACAATATTTCAAAGATTTCAGACTGCAAAGTATCATGGGAGAAGACTGGGTCCAGCCAGAATCAGAGCTATGGAAAGGAAAACCATAATCCCTGTAATTGATATGCTTTTGTTTACTTTTAAAAAACAGCTTTTAAAAAACATACATCATCAAAAGAGTAGCTCTGCAAACATCCACTGACAAATTACAAAGTAATTAATTATTATTAGTTAAGGATGTTGCACACCTTTTGTAATTTAGTACATGTTAGAGGGCAAAGACTTCAAAGTCGGGCATGTAGACACAAACACTACCTACTTGATATGATATCTTCAATTGCCTGTACTGTTAAGTCACAAATCATCTTTATTATGGTGTAAG
>JAVQJW010304901.1:0-10464 GCA_036025195.1 Hypseleotris klunzingeri
GGCACAATTAATTAATTACAACAACAATATTGACAGAAAGATTGTACAAGAATAGTTTAGTGCAAGATTCATAGAAAAGGACCATAATGCAAGAATAAACTGCAGCTCAGCTCATCTGCCTGCTCAGCACAAGCTATTTTTAGATAAAGGGGGAAAAACAAAGAACTGGAATTGCCCTTAATGTTTCCTGCCATAGTTTAAACATATGATAGGCTACTGCGAGTCTCACAATTTAGCACAAATTTGCCTCTGTCCTCTGCTGCCTGTTTGGTGTGGGAGGAATGTTGTGTTTTTGAGCCTAAATATAAATTCAGGCTATAATTAAAGGAAAGGGGATCTCAGCAGAAAAAGCTCTGAAGTTCTTAAAGGAAATGTCTCATGGTGCTGTGGCCTTGTGCAAATATGATCACTTAAGCAGTGCACCACATATTCCATGGCTTAGCTACTGACCTCAGGCCACAAACAAAAAATGTTTTTTCAGTGTTGTAGTATTATTGACATCATATTAAGGAAGACAAAATCATCATCATCACCATCATCATCATCATCATCATCATCATCATCATCAACAACAACAAAATCAAAGTAAACAGCCCCTATGGACATTTAAAACGTATAACCTAGTAATAGACCTATTTAACATAATGTGTTACTAAAAGTGCACCATTAAATGACAAACATTTTTTTTCAGTGGTGACAATGTCAGCAGATTTACTGATTCATTTACAATACATATTAACTCAAATAACATCTAATTCTCTGCTATGACTTGATCTTGACTTTTGTATTCTTATAATAAAATACATGTACAGTTGAAACTAACGGTTCCTCCTTTCCAGAGTAATCAAAGATGGTATTGTTTTTGGAACCACAGAGACACCTTGTGGCCAAATGCTCTTTTCTCAGTGACATGACCCATTGAAAGTGTCTGTGGCCAGGGTCTATGTCATGTGAAAAAGGTGTCCCACATACCTGTCATATATTGTACAGCAGTGTCCTTACAAACATAGAAACATGGCAGAGACAACCCGAGTTGCTATTTGTATCTTTACGTACAGTTGAGATTCATTGTTGCCAGACCAAGTCATTTTAAGCATGACGGCATTGTGCAGGGAACTCATATTACTTCCACAGGTATGGCCGGCATTCTGCACACTTGGGGTAAGAGTTTAAATGAGAGGTACCCAGCTGCTGTCCCCGGCGAGCCCAGAGCATGTTGGATAGGCCTCTGCTGACAGCTGTAACCCAAAGACTGGATTATTATAACAACAAGAGGTAGGACCTAAAGTGGATATGTTAGTACTGCTATTTCAACAGGGCACATATTCGACACACTTAAAAGCTGCCAGAGATTAGCATAATTTGATTGTGGAAGAAACACACTAAAGAGCAGGACTAAGGGACAGAGGGTATAGCCTACATGTTGGACAAACTAACCCTGAGAATATGGTGGCTTTGATGTGCCCCACACCTAACCAAACTATTCAAACGATTTATAAGGGCTTGGATTCAGCTGCTATAAAAGATGACCGAAAGTGGAGATCAAGTAACATAAGGTGACCCAATCAATGGTGACTGCTTTGCTTTTCTGTGGATAATAATCTTTAAATGTTTCACCGGATCAGGTATGTTTAATGTATGATGTATAGCTTTACATTTTAAGGTATAGAGTATAGTCTAAGCAGCTGATGCAAAGCAATAATCACTGTAAGGACGAGGCAAAAATATATCCCCAGACATTTTCATCAAAGAGCGCGTTGATAGCAGGAGGCTGGGCTGTGAATGCATCTGTGCTGAAGAACATGAAAGCTTAAACACCTACTAAAGGCTAAATGTATATGAGATCAAATCTTCACCAGACACAAAGACAGCCACATGATGTCAGGTACCACCTTTGTGCAGTGCATATTTTCATTTCACTAAAAATCCAAACATCCTCTTCCATAATTATGTGGTTTGCAACATGCCATTTCAGGCCATTGTGATTCATTTGGGCCTTGAAGCAGCAGCTACAGGAATATGAATTTGGGGCATATATTTAAGTTATTGAAACATTCAGGATATAATAAATATATACCTGTAAAATGTACATGTCAATTTAGATATTACTCTGGCATTATAATTATGGATTTTTTTTTATTTTATTGCTTGTTGTTTCATGTCTTGTTGTAAACGCCTGCAAGGTCAGACCAAAGGCTGCTGCTCAATATATCATTAGTTGGAGCGTCACTGGCAGTCATTCCTATAAGTTATTAGACAGGAAGTCACCGAGAGTGTAAGCCCGACCTCTGTGGTATATACACGCACTTTAACTCCACTCAAAGACTGTTAAAGTGTGAAGTAAGGCCATTCAAGTGTGTGTCCATCTTTAGCTGAAATCAATACAGTTATGTGTGGAACTCCAGGCACTCGGGAAGCAATGGTCAGTAAGCTGTGACGGAGGAGAAAAGTTTGGAAATTACAGGACGAACAGCATAAAAACTTATGTAAGTGTGGTTTACTTTGTGGCATGCATGCATAATAGTGTTTCACTTAAAAAAATTATTTTAGATTTGTGTTTTTGTCACTATACAGGGGTGTTCATTAGCAATCTTTTCTCTGAAGCAGCTGATAATGTAGGAAATTACTAATTTCCAAAGAACTTTGGCAAATTGAAAAAAACAATTATCTGAACCCAGGACATGAATGAGGCTACCCCACTCAAAAGTGATAACACAAAAAGACAGAATGTCTCAGAATTTTAAAGTGGCTTTCTGCTTCCAATTAACCAATGGTCATACTGCATATAATGCTATAAAGAAATGTGTAGGGCCAATTGTTTTTGTGACTGTTGAAGAGTAAAACTGTATGTAGTAATTGTTATTCCACTTGACCAACAAAGATCTTGTTCTTGTCATTCAAATCAGGAGTCAACTGAAGCCAGATGAAAGACATTGAAAATTATGTGTTTTTGGTATAAAACAGGAATTGAAAAAGGGCCGAGAGAAGGCGACAGAATGACTTTGTGTTGACAGGAGACGTGTTTCCCTGCCATCCGACAGGTACAACTCATCAACATTAACACCTTTTATTTGTTGCTATCAATCTTGTTGTTTACTCTTTGTAGCAGGTCTTTGTGTTCAAAATGTCATGTTTGTCTAGTGTTGGTGAGCAGAGAGTTCGCTATATTTTTGCTCACAACACATCATAGTGCAATCAAATGAACTACTGCTAATTCTGTCATCAGTTCTAGAGTCTTTACTTATTTTTAAATGTCAGATTGTAAACATGCACCAAAGGTAAAGTATCACTGGCGTACTTTTTGTCTAATGTTTTTCAGTATTTAATTTCTTGTAATTCTTTTAGGTCTTTCCAACAATCTGTACGTTCTACATCAGCACACGAAGGAGGAAGAGGATCATCTGGAAGGATGTTTTTTGTGGCAGGGGCAAAAAACACAGGAGGAGGTGCTGTTAGAGGAAATGAAAGAAGGTAAGCAACACAAAGATATAAGCCTAAATCTCCTGTGCTTGTGTTCATTAAATGCGTTTTCTGTCAGGTCAATTTATCAAAAATTCCGTGTGGTGGATTTGTTGGACAAAAAGAACACAGAGACAGCCCTAAAGCCTGGTGAAGATCGGGCCATTCTTCTGGGTTTGGGCATGATCCTGTCTTCGGTAATGATGTACTTTGTGCTGGGGATCACTATATTACGCTCTTATGCAGACAGGTACAGTGTTACTATGAAACATGTCTATTTAGATTACCAAAATGTGTTACCAAAACCTTTATGCATTTTGGCTTATTTTGATGTGTATGTTAAAACAGTGTGTGGACAGAAGAAGGTGTGTGTCAGGTCCTTAACTCCACAGTCACTGCAGACATGAACTGTTCCTATAACTGTGGCTCTGACTGCTGGAGGCTCTCCAAGTACCCATGTCTGCAGGTGTATGTCAGCATCAACAGCACGGGCCGCATCACTCGCTTGTCCCACAATGAGGAGACCCAGGACGCCAGCTCTGAGGTGGGTGCACTAGTCCACTACCAGAGGCTTATAGTGACTTTACATATTAACCACCCTCAGGCATATACGGTATATATTGTCAGTTGAAAACTAGATAGATAGATAGCCAACCACTGAAAGAAAAATAGACTACATCAACATTTAGCCTCCAGTTCCATCACACCACATAAATGTATTTGTCACATGCACAACAACAATACAAAGTAAAACTCAAACAAAGTGTACTATATGCATAGCGAAATGCATATAATGAATGATGTCTTCCACTACTTTTTCTCCAGTGCTTCTATGTGCCCCGATGTCAGAAAGACAGCTTTGCCATGTACTCGATGATTATGAACATTTCAGAACGTCTGAAAGTCAATCAACAGGTCCCTTGTTTCTATGACCCTGAGGATCAGCAGGAGACTGTGCTTCTGACCCGTTTGTATGACAACAGCATGGTCTTCCACACGCTGCTCTGGCCCTCCTGTATGCTCACCGGAGGGGCACTCATTATAGTGATGGTAAAACTCACACAGTACCTCTCCAGACTGTGTGAAGAGATTGGCAAGATCAAGAGGTGAGGTACGTGGAGGAGCTGTAAACGCTGCGCGCATGGCTAAGGCGATGGGTTGTTTGAACTAAATGACCTTGCTGTGACCCCTTGTAAACTTTCCACTTCCGATGAGATATGTGGAACAGCTGACTCCCACAGCACAGAGAGGATGTTTGTAAAATGGACTCAATGTTCTACGATGGAAATATTTACCATTAAGTTTGAAAATACTCTTGCTGTAATAGTTAATAGATTTTATGTGAGTATTTGTTTACTTAAACTAGGGAATACCAAACATGTGATGTCACATTTGCTGTTCTGTTTTGAAATTATGCTTTTATAAGACCAAATGAAATAAAATAAAAATATTCTAAAAATGTGGTGTTATGTATAAAATAATAGGCTGTTTAATTAACCAGGTGACCAGAAGCTTCATCTTAAACACATATTTTTAAACAAGTTTAGAGAACCTACTGTAGTGTAGGATATACAGCACAGCAGACTGGCAACAGTTGTTGTAACCTCACATATAGTTGGTCAGCAGCAGAAAATGATATTGTTCAGGTGATTTCTGTCGTTAAAACATCTGTTTTAGTAAATAGAAGAACACTTGACAGTTCGCAGCCGCCGTTAAATTACAAAGAGCAAGAACAAGAACAAGAAGAACACTTCCTGTAAATTCCCCAGTCCCAAGACATTGCCCTGTCCCGCACTAGCTCTCTGCCTGGGACAGAGGAGGGCGGACCATGAGCAGCTAGCAGCCATCGAGCACGGCAGGCTAACCGAGCGGAGCTAACAAGCTACCCAAGTCTGAACATCATGAAGTACAACAGACTGATCCTCCCGTGGACTCCCGCCATCAACAACAGGAGGTGTTAGCCTGTTTGACACTACCCTCAGTGACTCGGTGTCGTGGATGGATTAAGGTCGGGACCAGCCCGCACCGCTGAGGCAGAGCACAAATGGGACTCACTGAGCTGCCATTAGCCGCGGCTAGGGACTGTAAATATCTATGAAGTACTGTGAGGAGATGGTGCTCGATGACTAGCTCCGAGCTAACCGGTGGCGGTAGCTAACCGACTAAGGTAGCTTCACATTTGTTTTTCTTGTTTGCAGTTAGTGTGTTCTTGATCAAAAGTGAGCAAATGTCCAACGAGTTACCATACGTTTTGGAAGCAGTCTATTTTTTAACAAAAACACGGGTTTATTAATAGGTTGACGTTTTAGTAATACAAATGACAATGATAAGCATAGTAAAGTTTGCTAGTGAGTGTTCAGAAACAACCGCTAGCTTTCTCCAGCAACGAGCTTTCGCCAAGTGTCAAGCCGTGACAAGGTATCTTATACATCCTGTACACTTAACATGTCAATTAAGAAGCAGCCTCATATTGCAAAATGCCTATCTTATCCATCAAAGTGTTTTGAATTATCTAACGCTATACATTCTTTTGGAGACTACGCTAGCTTTAAGTTGTAGGGTTAACCTGGTTTGTTGTTATCGAAATGGTAAGCTAAGTAAGTTAGCACTTTCACTCAATGACCCCTACAGACTGGATATAGATGCAACTATTTCTGTATCAACAGGGCACATACAACATTAATAAAACACTAATGTTTTTATAATGCTGGAATACAATTAAACCATATTTATATGTAACTGTTAATTAGTACCAGCAAATAACCATTTATTTCTATTTTTCAGTTGGTTGAAAATCTTGTTTTCTTATCATCGGGCTGTAAAAAGAGTGGACTACAGGCACAGTCATGCCTCCCAGACCCTCCTCAGGAGAACTATGGGGGATGCACTTGATGCCCCCGAGCATCCTTGTGGACTGCTTGTTACCAAATGGCATGATCCTCACATTGGAGTGCCTCCGGGAGGCCACATTGATCACAGTTAAACATGAGCTTTTCAAGGAAGCTAGGAAGTATCCACTCTACCATCTGCTGCAGGAGGAAAGTTCCTACATCTTTGTGAGTGTCACTCAGGAGGCAGAGCGGGAGGAGTTTTACGACGAAACACGGAGACTGTGTGATCTCAGGCTCTTTCAGGCCTTCCTCAAAGTTATTGAACCTGTTGGCAACAGGGAGGAGAAAATCTTAAGCAGAGAGATTGGTATGTTTTTTTGTACAAATATGTGGATTGTTTAACATTTCTGAAATACTGTAAACAGTATTTTACGTTTGAACATGTATGCATTGTCACTTTAGATGCAATGTCCGTTAAACTTCGTTTTTTCCTTATAGGTTTTGCAATTGGTATGCCTATTTGTGAGTTTGATCTAGTAAAAGACCCGGAGGTTCAGGACTTCAGACGAAATATCCTAAATGTTTGTAAAGATGCAGTTGACCTCAGGGACAGTAATGGACCCCACAGTCGAGCTTTGTATGTGTATCCTCCTAACGTCGAATCCTCACCCGAACTTCCTAGACACATCTACAACAAGCTAGATAAAGGTCCCGTTTTTTGTACATCATTGTTTGTTAAGTGGTAAATATTTTTTCCCTCTGTCTAATGATGTCTTTTTTTCTTAGGTCAAATCATCGTGGTAATATGGGTTATCGTGTCCCCCAGTAATGACAAGCAGAAATACACTCTAAAAATCAACCACGACTGTGTACCAGAGCAGGTTATTGCTGAAGCCATAAGAAAAAAGACGCGCAGCATGTTGCTCTCCCCTGAGCAGCTGAAGATGTGTGTGCAGGAGTATCAGGGAAAGTACATCCTCAAAGTGTGCGGTTGTGATGAATACTTACTGGAGAAATACCCTCTGAGTCAGTACAAGGTAATCTAATTTAATCTGAGCCTGGCTGTACCTGATGCTATTGTATTTTCATCCACTCCATATATGTTTGACATTTATTATGAGAGTAAGTGACATTTTTGATATATCTTATACATGTATAGCCTGTACAATCTGCTGCTTAAGGACTAGACCCATCAACGTAAAGGAAAAAATATGGCTTATTGCTGACCTAAAATCTTATAATGTTGACGTTAACAATAGAGTGAAGGATTCTAATTATTTAATAAAATGTGTAATGTAATTTAAAATCTCAAAATATCACTTTGTTTGTCTTTAACAGTATGTGCGCAGCTGTATCATGCTTGGACGGATGCCTAACTTGATGTTGATGACAAAAGACAGCCTTTATTCCCAGTTGCCCATGGACAACTTTACAATGCCCTCATATGCAAGGCGAATATCCACAGCTACGCCTTATATGAATGGGGAAACAGCCACAAAGTCTCTATGGACAATCAATGGAACACTTCGTATTAGAATACTGTGTGCTACTTATGTCAATGTCAACATCAGAGATATTGATAAGGTAAACAATTTGCCTTACAGTTCAATGCAGAGGCTCAGAGGTAGAGCAGACTTGCTTTAACCTGAGAGTTGGTGGTTTAAATCCTGTTGTTGTGTCCTTGGTCAAGACACTTAATCTACATTGCTTATGAATGAGTATAGTTCTGTGATTGGTGTTTGATGCTGGTAAGTTTATCTCCATCAGTGTGTGACAGTGGAGTGAATGAATAATAGCGTCTTTGAGTGTTGAAAGAAGCGCTATGAATGATTTATTATTATTATTAAATTACATAAAAATGAAAGGAAAGTAAGGAATTGTAAATACAGTATTATACTTTGTTGTCTTAGATCTACGTTAGGACTGGGATTTACCATGGTGGAGAGCAGCTGTGTGACAATGTCAACACCCAGCGTGTGCCCTGCTCAAACCCAAGGTACAACACCAAGCAAACACCTCATATTTAACACCTATTAATTTAGTTTTACACAAGCAAAGTGATATTGAGTACACGTTTTTGCTGGTTCACTACAGGTGGAACGAGTGGCTGACCTACGACATGTACATTCCTGACATCCCCCGCCCTGCTCGCCTCTGTCTCTCAATCTGCTCCGTCAAAGGAAGGAAAGGAGCTAAGGAAGTAAGCAGCCTAGCTTATTACAAAACATGTATACTTACTAGTCACTTTATTAGGTATGTATCTTAAGTTATACCTAATAAAGTTTCCACAGTATGGCCTTATCTTGTAAACTAAAGAGATTGTACGAATGAAAATACCAATAGATCAGCCGTTGTATTGTGTGCTAATTGTGTTACTAAGCACTTGAACTGGTATAACTAATAAAGTGGCCGGTGATAGTATGTTTATTGAGTTGTTATTTTCATCATTTGATCCTTTCAGATAATTACATTTTACTTTTTGGACTGGTGATATCACCCATATTGTAAAGAATTTATGTATTTTGCCCCGAGTCATTCAAGCAACATTAAAAAATAATTTGGTTTGCTGAGTGCATTTCCCTAGCCTCTAGCTGTTGACCTTGTAATTTTTTTTGTACTGTACTTCCAGGAACATTGTCCTCTTGCCTGGGGTAACATTAATCTGTTTGACTACACGCACACGCTTGTAGCAGGAAAAATGGCTCTCAACTTGTGGCCTGTTCCTCATGGGCTTGAAGACCTGCTTAACCCTATTGGCGTTACAGGATCAAATCCAAACAAGGTTAGCAAACATTTTTGAATATATATGATAAAAATAGGCTCAGTAAAAGAATATTTAGTCTATTATTTATAATTAATATTTATTAATATTTATTTATTTAAAATTTAATGAAAACAGTATTGAAGTGCTTCACTATCTTGAGGCATCTGCAAATGACCTTCGAGCCTCTTGACCCAGTTTTTCGAAGCGTTGTTAACAGCCTGCAGACTTTCAGATTGAGATTTAATCCTTCTCAATTTAAATAACCAAGCCTCTTATCCCACCTAATTACTCCCCAACACATTACTGTAGGCACATTTCATTGATTACATCTAACACCTCCACTGACCTTTCCTTGTCCTCTGCTCCTTGAATCTTTAGGAAACGCCTTGTTTGGAGCTGGAGTTTGATCATTTCAGTTGTCCAGTCAAGTTCCCTGATATGACCATCATTGAAGAGCATGCAAATTGGAACATCTCCAATGAGCTTGGCTTCAATTACTGCCACACTGGTCTGGTGAGTGTCACACAGACCAACAGATACTCAAGTGTCCACGGTGTTTATTTTAATCCGTGTGTTGTGTATTTTTCATATAGAGTAATAGAATAGCACGTGACAACCCCCTCACAGCCAGCGATAACGAGCAGCTACGGCATTTGTGTAACCGAGACCCTCTTTCTGAAATCACTGAGCAGGAGAAAGACTTCCTCTGGAGGCATAGGTAACATTCACACATACATACAACGCAATGTTAGAAACAGTAATGGTGGTAATGTATAGCTTGTTAATACATACTATTTGTTTAGACATTACTGTGTGAATATACCAGAGATCCTTCCCAAAATCCTCCTGGCAGTGAAATGGAACTCCAGAGATGAGGTTGCACAGGTGAGCTAAGGTTTTAACTGGTAGAATTAGTCATAGGAATATCATTAAAACATCACAAAACTCAGCTGATTATCTGACTTTTGACCCATGAAAGAAATGTACAGCAAATGTTTATATCATACCGCTGTTTCAGATGTATTGCCTTCTGAAAGACTGGCCTGCTATAAAGCCAGAACAAGCCATGGAGTTGCTAGATTGCAACTTTCCCGATCCAATGATCAGAGATTTTGCCGTCAAGTGCCTGGAGAAATATCTCACTGATGACAAGCTCTCGCAGTACCTCATTCAGCTTGTTCAGGTGTGTTGTCTACGAATGTCTGTTCCTAAAGTACATGTCATCCTTTTGGCAAATTATTCTGAATATATTTCTGTGAAGAACATCAATTTCCATTGAAGTTAACACATTGAAATTTGTTTGAATAGATAAAATCATTGAATTATCAGTACTATTTTTTAACACAATGTTTCCTGTGCACTATGAACCATTTTAGAGAGATTTGAAGCTGAAAAGATTAATATGAATGC
>JAVQJW010305523.1:0-10184 GCA_036025195.1 Hypseleotris klunzingeri
AGTCAATGTAGCAGAAGCAAGGTGGTATTATACAATGGTAGAAAACTCAACCAAAGTTTGTCAAGTTTGCAGAATAGAACCCTTCAAAGTCTGAACATTTATTTGGTTTTCCATAGATGAATTATGTTCCCACAAGATTTGAAGAAAAAATCCCTTTATCCAATCTCAAGCAATGCAAACACATCAGTGAGGCTAATATCCATAGCACATCATTTATTAATAGTGTTTTAGACTAGCTTCGAAACTCCACTAAATTAATGTTCAAAATATCTATGCAAGTTTCCAGTAGATAGCGAGAAATCTAGTTTGCGTATCTAGTGCAGTTGATTGAAGGAGATAAGGCCATTGAGGCTTTATGCATATTTCATTGAATGGAGCTCGGTACAGTAAATACAGGGGTGGAGAGTGCACGGCATAGATTTCACCCAAAGGCCCCCCATCTCTTTGATCAGGCTCCAACAGGACACTTTTTGATCAAGCACAACCTCAGACATTAAAATCAAGCATCTGACAGGCCGAGCAGCTGTCAAAGAAGGGATGCAATCGTTGCAAACTTGTTATCTTGACTATATGGTTAGGATACTATTACTATTGGTGACAGTCAGTTTGAAAGGGTTATTAAAATACAGTAGAAGCACTAGGAGAACTCAGACCTCTATATAGGGTATTTGCTCTAACCATTCAGCCATGAAGATTCTATTTCGCAGAAAAAATGACGTTATTTTCCTATATTATTATTTATATATTTAGTTTTGTGTTGGTCTTTGTGTAATTGCAACTACTTTCCCTTGTATAGTTGGTACACATGAGCAT
This sequence comes from Hypseleotris klunzingeri, assembly GCA_036025195.1. Classification (NCBI taxonomy): domain Eukaryota; kingdom Metazoa; phylum Chordata; class Actinopteri; order Gobiiformes; family Eleotridae; genus Hypseleotris; species Hypseleotris klunzingeri. The sequence goes on from JAVQJW010305523.1 coordinate 814, forward strand.
ATATTGAAAGTTTTGGACAATTTAGGCGTGAGCTAGGTTTGGTGTTATTCTGGGCAAATGTAATTATGACAGTATAGCAGTTTAGTGTAAGAAAGTCGTGTTCCTGTTCTAATCTTGTGTGTACAGTCAGTCATCTCCTAATCACACACATGTAAACACATAGTCCAGCCTCCCACACAGTCCGGCTGGAGGTTTGGCAACAGCCGCACAGCAGATCCATTGGCATCACCAGAGAATAACAATGAGGATTTGGGGAGGGATCAGTTCCCCAGTACCAGGCCAAGATGGTGGGGTTTATGCAAGGGCTTGTCTTCTTTGTCTTTCTGATACTTAAAGATGCCAAAAATGGTCAGCGGTAGGTACAGCAGCAAAAGGTTTGTATTGTTAAATATATTAGTCAAGTAAAAGTAAGTATAATGCATTGCTGTACAGTTTTTGAAAGATATGTTGTGTCTGGGGAGATTCTAGTTCAGTGTTTGTAATCTGCTGAACAAGAAGGACCTTATTTATTTTCTTCAATTAATCATTTGAATCAATCAATTTCACCTTTTACTTTTAATCTTTGTTTATGTCTAGCCTTGTTATTACATGTTGTGGCATCTTGTGATATCAGGCTCTTGCATACCCATGCTCCAAGTTGATGTGTGTTTTCGGTTCACACCATTTGTCGGCTCTGCAGCAGCATCACCCACTTTGAAGCCACCCCGTTCCCTCACCCTGCTCTTTCTGCTTTGTTTTCCCCTTCACACGTTCCCATAAAAGAAGACTGGGATCTGTCAAAACCCATCCTTTCTTCTGTCTGACTTTCTTCCGACAACTTTTCATATTTTTTCCCCAATCCAGTCAGCCCTGACACCCCAGTGGTTCTCAAAATGCCAGAACAGGTTGGAGGTTGATGTGTTGTCTTTGGACAATACAATTGATCTGTCTGGGCATTTAGCAGTTTTATATATTATTATATTATATAATAATAATATAATATCCTATATTATATATTATATATGCTGTACACACTGAAGTACAAGGATTAGTACATACAGTATTTCTGTTGATTCTATTAGGGATCGCAAGTGCATAGAGACTATTCCAGTAACTAGTCTTTTCGGCAATGCAGGGCTGAGACAGAGACACAGACAGACAACCATTCACTCTGATATTCTTTCAATCACTGCAACATATAGTCACCAATTCACAAATGCATGCATTTGGACAGTGGGAGGAAGCCAGAGTACCTGGGGAAGAGCCACAAGTTCAGCTTCCTCTAATGTGAACCCACGTAGATTATCTGTCCCACTAGTTGAAGTGCCAGATGTATTTATAGATTAAATGTGCCATAGATCTGACCATTCTCAGCATATGACATCCACCTCAATACCTCTGGACTTTATTAGCTTAAAAGGTGTTAATGCTTTGTGAGAAAGACCCAAATACGTGTAGACATAACTGGCCTAATAATTCTGAATACTCGTGTACAGAACAAGATGGTGGTATGCATTGAAATGGTTTCTGAAAGAATTACAATTTGAGATAAATAAAATGTGTCCCTTAAGTATCAGATGATCTGTTTGTGAGGTAATTCAAAGGCAAAAAACAACCAGATATTCAGAACACGGTTTCACAGCACTGGGGAAGGAATCCTTCAAATCGGAGGAGAAAAGAAAGAAAAGAGATCTGTGGTAAAGCCATAAAATACAATTCATCTTGTCTCGGTCCCTGCAAGCAGCGCGTAATCGCAATGACACACTGGTGTAATCCATTTAAAACACTTTGGCTCCAGCCCCGACTGCTCTGACTCTTCCTCCAAAGGCTTGTGGCATCATCTTCATTTCAGATACGTCTCACTGACTGCCTGCAATTAGCAAAAATGTGCTTGCTGTCTTTTTGTCCACCTGTTCACGGTGCCACCGGAGCATGTTGTCTTGGCGTAGTACATGACGGCAAGAGTGGTTGGAAAAAAAAATTACAATGAGCTGGAGGCCAGGCACAAAATTTCACGGTATAATCTGTGCAGAAGGTGACATCCCATATGCTTTGGTGTATTTTGTGGTAATTAAAAAATCAGTGATTACCATCCCTATCAACGTGAAACAAAACCTGGCATAAAGCTCAAAGTAATATTTGTCAGTAGAAATTAACTACAACGCTGAGTGAAGGAGTATTTTTACTAGAGCCAGGCAAAGTGATATTGTTAGGTCAACAGACAGGACATTGACGCTTAAGATATTTACAGTGCAGCCATTAACACATTCAGCATAAAAATCACCAGGTTTGATATTTCTGTTTCAATATTTCTAACCGATGTAATATGACGGCCTCCTGCTCTGTTTCTGAATTTTTGTTGTCTTCAAATTCAAACATGAATGCAAACTACAACACAGTGATGGAGGCAGGGGTGAAGTGCAAAGCTATTCTCTCGTCCACAGACACGTAATCTGTCTCGAGAGCTGCACTCATCTGGCGCCTGGGTGCTTCGACTTTGTGCGGCAGGGCAGACCCACCCAACCTGACTATAGGCAATGAGCTTAAAGTAATGGTGTCACCGGAGCGCCAAATCTCATTGAAGGGGAGCTTGAGCAAACATTATCTCACCGTGAACCATTGCAATCGTGTCGGGGGAAGGCGGCTCAGCTGAGTTATTACACAAAGATTTTTAATCCGGGAGGAAGCAATATACTGTTGTCTTTAAATGCAAGGGGCGACCTGGGTTTTGTGCTTCTGTGTGCATGATTTAAGCTAATAGATTGTGTTCACATGATGTCACAACATTTTAAAGGCCAATCGTTTTAATTAACTGAGGCACAGATTTTTATTGAGGAATGTGCTACTCAGGTGTCAAAATGCAGATGTTTTGGTGTGTTTTATAGGTATTATTTTTGTAATTACTGGGCCTATTAACATGAAACAAAAACATGAAGTCCAAAGTTATCCATGTCGGCACAAATGAGCTAATATTAAAAGATCAGTTTATTATAGCCAGGTGCTGAATCTCATTGAAGAGGAGCTTGAACAAACATTATTTTACAATGAACCATTGCAATATATGTGATCAACAAAAATTGGCATAAAGTTAAGAGTGATCTCTGCTAGATTAGCTGGTGAATCTTACACTGAACCATTGCAACAGTGTCAAGGGAAGGCTGTGATTAGTTATTACACAATGAGCATTAATCCTAGAGGAAGCAATGCTGTTTAAATACTGTTGCTTTTTAATGCAAATTGACTAGAGTGACCCAGGTCCTTTCTGAATGTGCTTCTGTGTGCAGGATCGAGCCTAATTGAACTGATTACACACTCGCTGGGACCAAATTAAACATCTTGTTGGCATTAAACTGCAGATGATTTATGTTCACCTCTACACTTTGCACAGGTCCGCTGCCCACCACTTGTGTGTTTATGCTTCGTTGGGTTAATTATGACTTCACGAAAAATGGGCTTTGGAGGAAGGATATGTCAATGGTTAAAGACATTCAGTATTATTATGAGGCAGGGAATTGATAAATAGCTAGTTTACATCTAATGTTGAACAACCTTTAATGAGGCTCACAAAAGGAGGCATATCCCTAAGTATAGAGCAAGGCATTAGCTAATTATTCCTGATTACTGTTTTCAAAATTGTGATGGCACGTAAAATGGCTGCCATGATCCATTGACAACCACACATTCAAACCAAATCCAATTTAGAATTAGACCTGGGGGGCCAAAGTAATAGGTACAGTTTGGTCACAGCAACTTGATTAGGTTTGGCCAGCATGGTCACACCCAATTCAGAATGGTAGTGGCCACATTATTGTATACAGGACAGTGTACTTCTATTCTCTGTGTTCATGGAGAGGATGTAGTGCTCATAAAGGGCTGCTGTGGCTCATTAAGAGACTCTGTACAAAGTATAGTCATGTCATAGACTTTGGTCCACTGTGAATGTGGGAAGTCATGCATGATGAGATGTGCAGCCTCCGGATCATCTTCACACCCATCACACACTGGACTAATGGTGTCAGCTAGTGTGGCCACAGCAACTATACTTAAAGAATAGTCCAGCTTTGATATAGAATGAAACACATATCTATGTATTATATTAACTATACTGGTAAAGTAACCAGCACCTGACCCTAACCTTAACCAGTTGACATCTTGGCCCTAACCTTAACAAGACACAGGGACCAATATAACACCCCAACCAGATCAACCATACGACATTTCAAATTATCAATTTAAGAGGTGTTTTTTGGTCCAAAATATTTTCATCATATCAGTCATAATGCTTCAGTAGTGTACAGAACATGTGTCCAACTTGTTCATTTTTAAGTTATTATCTTGGGCAAGACACACTACAAACCTTATTTAGGAATCTAGGAAGTTTGCCCCGAGACAGCTATGGTTTCAGAGATAGTTTATCACCACCAGTGTGCGGCTGTGGACTAGATATGGACTCAATTATAAAGCACTGGGTATCCTTAAATCACTAAAGCTATTATTGTTTTAGCAGAACAAAGGTTAAAGAAAAGGGATATCCTATAAATTTGTTTAATTTTTTCTTTCCTGAAGATTATTAACAATTTGTTTTTTCAAATATTATCCCCCATCCAGCTTATGACATGTACCTGAACAAACTAGGTCACAATGCGATCATATATGCCACAACTCTTCCAAGAATCACTTTTATCTTGCGGCCAATGATGTTAAGTCTTTTTCCTCCATGAGAATATCACATTCCCCAAGTCAACAGTTCAATCTCGGCTCTCTCGCCCACTTCTCCCGACTATCATCATTTTTCTTTCCCCCTTTGGTCTCCTCACCCACCTTCACTCGGGTCACACGAGATGGATCGGCTCTCACCCAATCCATGCTTCCACAGACGAGAAGATTGATCTGTCTACAGGACACCTCTGACCTTTGATATGATCCAATAAGAGGCACGTAGCCCTAACCAAATTACACCACCAAAGAGGAGGCACATTACACTCTAAAACTTGTCAACATTGCCTAAAATGTAGACTGCATTCAAAAGATAATTCATGTGCTGCTTGAAGGTTTAGGTTACTCACAATCACTTATGATCTTTTTAGGTGTCAATTATGATAACTGTTAAATGTACAGAAGTGTTTTTTGATAAATAGAAAATATTAGTTGTACGTCTTAGCTTTTTGTATTATTAAGTCACATTTTACAGTTCTATACGAGATGAGGGTGTTTCCTATCCCATAGAACAAATGTCTTTTTCCATGAGGCTTACATATACTCTCCATCTCCTGCCAGCCCCAGTCAGACGCCCAAGGGAAAATCAAAGATGTGTTTTCAAATTGCACTTTGCCTAAAGGCTCTTTGGACCAAATTTAATTTTCACCTTACATTGATTTTCCTTACACTCAATGGAGGCTAATGTTGTCTACAGTGTATATCTAGGCTCTGCTGAAATATATGAATACTTTCTTCTGTTATACAGTGTCAAGTGTAAGAAAAGAATATTAATGGAAATGGTTTTGGGAACATTACAATTCCTTGCCTATGTCCATAGATGCTTAGCTCCAGTTACCCACAATTTAGGTGGAAGATCGATTAATAAAGTATTGTGAAATTAGTAAATAATCGCCAGCAAATTTTGGTCCCCCTCTATGTCACCCCTGCAACTAAATGCATATTTTCTGGAGTGTCCAAATATGTATAAGTTACATGATCTCATTTTTACATGACAGAGCCCTGCAATTGCTTCCTCCATTTGCCACAAACCTCAATGACCTATAGTTATAATAGCATCCTACCCCTATCTACTGTTTTCAGACAATGTGTAGACGACCATGAGACTGCAGTGCAAAGTCGGCAGTGAAAGCTTTGAGCCAGTGTGGTGAGGAAGGTTAAGTCTCAAAGGAGTCCATTAATCAGCAAAGAGCATGGGGTTAAACAGTGCGCTTGACCCAGAAGGCTGTATGTTCAACAAACAGCAGACCCATACTGGAGCACTCAGTCATTGGCTTGAGTCATTCCAGCACTTTCCCTTGCCCCCACGCCATCGCTCACAACTCACCAAGACTTGAGCCAGACTTGCTGTGACATGCCGCTTTAGAGCCACTGCTGCACGTGGGTTGGATTACATCTGGTATAGACACACATTTGGACGCCTAGTATATTCTGCAGCATTTGACAGGGTTTGATGGTGTCAGGTTGTCGGGATGATGATGGAGGAGAAAGTCTCTCGAAATGTTTTTTGCTTGATTTAACACTATCACATGGGTGCAATGTACTATAATCACAGAAAGTATATTCAAACATGTTTTTAGTGAAAGCAACAATAGGGGTAATGTGGTGTGTGGGTTCGAGCTGTTTTGGGTGTGGGGAATTATAGTCTCAAGGTTTACAAACAGTGGATAAGGACACAAAAGCACACTGTGAAAATATTTAATATAGTTCAAATGTGCATATAATATTTTGAAGCTTAAATGTTGTTTTTCATTACAAGAAATTGCAACCCAGAGTTTAAAATATCTATGTATGTTATTAAAGTTGATATAAAGAAAACGAGGGGAGGTATATAAAGGTTATTGGGTTTTTTTTTGTATCCTGACTAAATAAAATGTGAGCGCAGTTTGGTAGTGTTCAGGTTACTGTGTCAGCCCTGCAACAAATTGGCCACTTCTAGGCTTGTCACTATTAACAAACCACAATTTAACTCTATTGCTTGTAGTAAAATACCTTAGACTCTGTAACTACCCACATTGTTCTTATTCACCTGGCTCTCCACATGAAGAAAAACCTTGCACACCCAGATTTGCCTCCACTGCCCTCGGCAATGGCACAATCCTTTTCTCTGCTGTGTTTCCTGAAGTGCCAATATAGGACTTAATGCTCTTAGTGGCTTTATAACAGTGGACACTTGCTCCTCAAGCTAATCATAGAACCGGAACCTCTAAAATGTGAGTAGTTCTTAACAATGACCATTGTGCTCTACTATTGAGCTCCATACAAATTAGACTGTGCGCTGGTGGCCACTGGGACAATGTATTCTGCTGGCTTTATCACATCTTGGCCTGGCCTACTATTAATCTTGTAGACTGTATAGGATAAATTACTGCACAGAGGGATTTGTAAGGCTATGGATATGGATTACATTGTCTGACGGTATATTTGAATAGGCCTCTGAATGTAATTCTGGTAGACCGAGATTAAATTCAGCTGATAAGATTCGGCCGTAACAAACCGCGTTATTATAGCTCTTGTCAGTCTGTTGTAAATGGTGATTTGTGTTGAAAGGGTTGATCTACAGTAGAAGGGCTCTGTGTAAAAGTAAAATATAGTTTCTGAGGATTTATGGGAATATGTTAAATTATTTGGCCTTGAGAATGTGTCTCTAATCTATTGTATAATTTTGTACAGCGGTGGCTTGGGAATTAGGCAAGTTTACTGATAGTTCAACTTCCATTAAGCTCTTGGGTAAGACACTTTATCTTGTCTATGTATAATTGTGGTAGTATATTTATGTGTATGTGTCTGTCTGCCCATTGTGTTGAAGGCATTTACAGGTCTACTGAACATATGAAATAAAGTCAATATAGTTTGTGTTTTCTAAACCATCTGTGAAAAAAAATATTTATACCATATCCACCACACGCCTTTTTGGGGAAATTGTACCTTCCCATTATTTGTCTTTCACCAAAGGAAACCCTGCTGAAGATGGATGTGTGTTGTTTTCTTTGGTTATTTGGCAGCTCACAGTCCTGCATGAGCCATTATGATTTTCCGAGCCAGGCAAAATGGGAAAATAAATTAGTATTCGACTCCAGGCTGTGCCAGCATCATGGTAGGGCAGCACTAACATCCACATTTATACTTAGCATATTAATAAACAGTAGAAATGATTCACCAGCATCACATATCTGCCATCTCTGCCTTTGCCCGGGCCACTGTTAGCTAAAACACATGAAAACAGTTTGTATCATGGCACGAAAGAAGAAGAGCCAGCATTAAGCCTGCACTTCGCCTGACTGAGCCAATGAATATTTTATACCCTGTCCCTCGAGCTTCATAAACATTATGAGAGAGCATAGGGAAAGAAAAATGAGCGACAGTCCAAAGCTTGGGGGAGTTAAGAGGTTCCCACTCCAGGGTCTTCATAGGATGTTTTTTTTTCTTTCTTAAAACATGCACTGACATGTGGTGGTTAACTTTACAGATAGGGGACAGCACTCCCTGAGGAGCTGCAAACAAAACAGTCAACTAGGTAAGATAAACAAGGTAATTCAAGTAAAACGGTATAGGTTGACCTGGAATGAAAGTGAAAATCTGGTTGAAACCCAACTATTTAAAAGGTTTACAGCAAATGGTCTAAAAAAGCTGCAGTTCTTTTTATACAATTGTGACGAGAAGTATGAGGAATAAAACTGTTTCCGATCAGTCAAGACAATACATTAGAGTGTAGTCGGAATGTCTTCTCCGTGTTAGTGTGGTTTGCTTCTGGCTTTCCCTTACCTTCCTAGAGAATTGGTCAATCTAAATTGCTACCAGTGAGTGTTCATCTTTTAGTGCATGTCATGTGACTAAATGCCCACTGACACTTGCTTTGACTAACCTTACAGACAGACGGGCAGCCCTCTCTTTTCGCAGCTGCAAACAAAACCACACTGCTCACTTTTTCGGTGCTTCGGGCTGACCCTGGCATCCGTTTGGCCTCCTTTATGATTACCATAAATGCCTGAATTGCCGACATAAAATTTGAAGTGGAGACGAGGGCCTGTGCTTTCCATTAGCGGCCTCTTTTTACTGGAAGGGCCAAGTGTGTCCCCGGGGTAAGGCCAAAACGCTCACTGTCCTCTGCAGCCCGTCAAATAGACTGTGTAATCAAGGACCAGGCTAAGTTGATGGCTGGGACTGATGGCGCTGGTGCTCCTAAAACCATTATTCATTCACAATAGTGTATGAGAGAGAGGTACTGAGGCCAAGAGATCACACCGGTCAAAATAGCTCAATCAATCGTTTTATGTTTTTTTTTTTTTTTACAAGAAATCAAATGGTATAAAATTCTGGTATGACATTGGAATTGAAAAGACAACAGTTCAAAGTAGGTGTTTTGCAGTTTGGTCATGTCAAATAATCGTTGTGTAGGGTTTACACCACAAAATCAGCAGACGTCTGTGCTGGGTACGTTTTTGATAGTAACTGGTATGATTATTAGAAGTTTTGGCTGGAGCTGGGATAGTACCATCATCTTTCTGGTTAGTGGACAACTGTTTCTAGACCCGAAGGCACAACTGTTGCAGGCTAATATAATCTCCTCTTTTTACATATTTTATGAGAGCACCAAAAGATTTTGCACCTTCATTTTGAAAACCCATGATTTTGAAAAACGCAGTCTATGTAGAAATTGCACCAATGAAAAAATA
>JAVQJW010307548.1:0-11432 GCA_036025195.1 Hypseleotris klunzingeri
CAACAAAAGTCTTTAACATTTCTTTTATAATGGGGCATCATTTTAATTGCTCATATTTGAAATCAAATGCCCCATACATGAGACATTGCACTTCATGTTGTTTTCATTTAAATTATTCAACAACATTTTATATTAAAATGCATGCTTTAGGCATATTCTAATGTGTGAATATTTGAAATTCTCAGCTTTCTACAGTGGATGTCTCCCTGTTGGCTTCACATTTGAGATCATGTGTCTATTTGTGTGAAAGAGAGAGAAAAAGAGAGTAACAAGGCCAGCTCTGCCCGGAGGCTGTTTGGCCCCAAAGTCTCATCAGCCTGCTGGTGCTGAAATGGAGACCCTTCTGGCCCTTACCGCGGCTGCAGTCAGACACAGACAGATACAGACAACAGTGTGAAGAGCTGTTCCAGCCCATATGGACACATAAAGAAACCATCTCTGCTTGTGACTAAATTATGTTCCCTATCCATCGCCATGGTTGTGCTTTATCAGTATATCCCATCTCCTTTTATCCTCCTCCTTAATTTGTCTGTGCCTCTATCAGACACTTTCTATTCCCATATCTTCCCTCTAAGACGTGCACTCCTTTCTTACTCCTCCGCACCCTTCATCCTTATCTTGTTTCCTCGCACCCCCATACTACATCCAGCAGCTTTAGATTACTTTGAGTATGTTCCTTGTCCCCTTTCCCTCCTTTTCTATTTCTGTGTGCTTCGGCTTCTCCTCTATCCCTCTACCCTCCATGTCTTCTCTCAGTGGTTGGTTTTAATGCATTATGAAAATGGATTGGGGCTATGAGAGCGAAACAAGACAAGTTTGGCTGTTTAATGTGACTCCTTTCACTCCTCATCTGCCTCATTGGTGTTTGAGGGTTTGCGCTGTTTGTGTGGAAGTTGGGGCTTTTGACAATTACGCATATTGTGAACGTCTGTGCATTTTTTCCCCCTGTAACATGTTGAAAGCCTCTCACACAGTGCTGATCAGCTGGTCCTCAGATGAATAGTGACACATTTCTGCTTCTTAACATGAACCTTTAGCACGCGCATACACTTTGGGCAAGCATTAAACCACATGAATAATAAAACAGACAGGCAACGCGGAGCACATGTTTCTCCAAGACGTGTTAGTGCTTAAGTGTACCGAGGCATGCTACAAGACGAGGGCGGCAGGGATAGGCTGTTTATGAGGAGGAACATTTTCTTTTTACCCTGCAGGGTGGTGTGACCTGGATGTAATTCTCCACATTTCCATACCCTGCACTTTTCTCCACTTTTATATTTATTCACAAGCGTCCTCCGTTTCAGTGCCTCTACTAGTGGCACTGTTAATTTGTGTAACATTACACTGCTTCATCTCCAGAGAGTGCGTGAGATCATCTGATGAGCTGATTAGATAGAAATGAACTAAAGTTGATGCCAAGGGAGCACCATTTAAACCAAGGCAACCCACATTACAAAGTTATTTCAGTAACTGTAGTAAAAAATAGGGCTTGTTAAAAACTAGGTTAAAGATTATTAAGATAAAGATAGATTAAGTTATTATGGGAGTTTTTCAGCTTTACTGTAAATGTACTTCAATGTAAATCTAGCCCCCTTTTCAAAATAAACATGCAGTGTTTTGGGTAGTGCCAACAACACTCTGATAGTGCCCACCCTTAAAAGTCATCACAGTTTTAAGCCTTTATATAACTTCATTAGGGTATAGTGGAGTTTGAGTTTGAGATTCCTATGACTTTAATGTTATCTTAATCTTATGTTATCTAATAGTTATTTGAACTTGAATGTTATGTTTATTGATGAACTTTAGAAAGGTGTTGAAATGATTGAAATCCCTTTTTATTGCAGCTTTTTCCACTGCCTCCGTGCAGCCTCACCTCATTTCTCTACTTCTGAAGTTTCCTGGTGTCTACGTGTGACTGCTGCTGGTTATTCTGAGTAAGGACGGTGTGCATCGGGGTTTAATTGCGTTGTGCATAGAAACAAGTGTAATTAGCCGTCACTCGCTTCCCCGCCGCCCGGCTAACAACCAGCATCCCCTCTGAGCGTGCTCTTTCTCTCCACGCCTTTCTTTTTTGTCTTCCAGACTCTCTCTCTTGTCTCATGCCTGTTGCCACAACGACAAGCCCCACTCCGCCATTGTTCCCTGCTGTTCTTCAAGAACAAAGGATGAGGCTATTAGCTCCCTGAGAGAGAAATGCTGGAAGTGGTAGAGAGGGACAGTGGCGGAGGGGTTTAAGAGAGGCATGATTAGATGAGTGTGTGAAAAAGAATCAGTGAATGAGGGATGCATAGTGTGCAGGGTGACTTAGAAATGACAAGATGAAGCCGGAGTTGGAGCGATTTGCATAGAGAAAGAAACTATTAAAATACAATGACTTTGAGAGCATTAGGAGAAAAGACAAATTCTACTTTTTAATAGAAAATGAGATTGTAGAAGTTGCCTAATTTGATTCAGAGCGACACCCTTGGCCTCTACATCCCCCCTTTGGAATATTCTTTTCTATTCAGAGTCCATTATACCTAGTTCTTTGTGTATTTGCCTTTGCAATATTGAGGTGGACACAGCTACACTTTTCACTTGTTCACCTTGTACAGCATGTGTGCCCTTGCTGCCCTTGCTGCACGTATAGTGTGTCTATATGTGCACTCTGTGAGGGTCATTAGCAACGAGTGTAGGCGGGTAATGTGCTGTCTGCAATGCTGGCCATTTGAATGTTAACAGATTGTAACGCAGGACAGAAAGTGAATTTGGTTTCCTGAAGAAAATGGAACAAATTACACTTTTATAGCTCTCTGCCAGTGTCTTTTGGTGCCGCCATTACTCACTGGATGGAAAAAGAACAATGAGGGGAGGGAGCAAAGCGAAAAGTGTCCTTAAAGAAGAAAATGGTCTGGGTGTCTGTAGAGTAAAGTTTATATGGAAGTAACTGATAAGCTCTATTATTGTAGTATAATTATTATCCTCCCAACAAGATGGTTAATAGCATCACTATTTTTATACTAATTACGTAACATTTGATGATTGCAAGTTAATTACGGTAGTCTAATTTATGAATGATCAGAATGCACTCTCTCCCTTTCAAGCTGTGACCCTGTAAGATTAATTGTTATTCATATTATGTCTGGTATTGCTGAAATCACAGCACACATAATGTGAGAACTGCTATTGTTATAACTATACAAAAAGTACATTTGTTATTCAGAAGAGGCACCTCGGAATAACCTCGTCTCTATTCAGTTGACCTAAGGTTAACATAAAAGAACGATTTAACTCATTAAAGTTTGATTTCTGTTTAAGATTCACATCATTGATCTCTCTGACGCAATGCATACATTATCTGATTCACTCTTGGCTTTTCCCTGGCTCTCTGACACACAAACATTTTAAAGACTGGGATCACAATCAAGTGCAGATGTTAGGCACTATTTTAAGTTTTTAATAGAAACTACACACTTCCTTTGTCTATGAAAGTTCACAGTCATTTATATTATCATATTTTGAGATAGTATATTTTAAATGAAGTTATTGTTGTCAAAAATATTCTTTTGACGTTCTCTCCCTCATCCATGGGATTTTGTCATGAGAGACTCCTGTCTGTCTGTCTCTCTATCAAGTTGTAATGAAGTAATATAGAGGAGAGCCATGGGTCTTTAAGTCTGAATTAAACAGAGCTTTGCTGGAGTGAAACAGCATTCAAGGTTGACTCAAGGGCAACATTTTGCATCCAGCCCGTGAACGTGTCTGCTGACAAGAGCGCACACACACATCTCTCTGCGATTGTATGAGGATTCACCTGCTGACCTGCCGCCTCTGTTTCCCTCCAGTGGGAGATGGGGAATATATTTTTGCCGAGATGTGTTGCTTCTTGCGCATCCAAAAAGATTGTATCCATCCTTTACTGCAGGGAGGAGGGATTGGGAAGCATCTCCGTCTCCCTGACCCCACCTGGCTTCTTCTAAATTCTCTCATTCTTTCTGCCACCATCTGCTCGGCCTCCCTCCCTCACCTGACATTTGCTGTCAGAAAGTCTTATTTTGTTCTTCACATTTCTGATCAGGATTCTCCGCTCACCGTTGCTTATTCTTCTTATTGTTGTTGTCCTCTGTCTCACTCATTGCTTTTCTATTCAGCATAAGTTAATTCTCTATATCCCCTGAACCGCATCTTCTATTAGACCTCTCATCTCTCACACCTTCCCTTTGCTTTGTTTTTAAAGGTCACCATAGCTATGTCTTTTTGTATTCCCTGTTGTGCTTTAAGTTTTTGCCGCTGTTATGTTCAAGGACTTTTTGTATTTGGCATTCATTTAACTGATTATTATTTTATTTCTCGACTTGTTTACAGGTAGCAAAAGTGACTGTAAGTCTTATTTGAATCCACAGTTTTGAATGCAAGTGTTGGCGGACTTAAAGTAGCAGTGTTCATCATGCAACTGGACAGCAAAAGAGACAGAAGAGAGTTGTCATGGTGATAAAAATCTCCTGAGGGCATATTTCCCCCTTCATTTACTCTCTGCACAAGTCACACTAGTGTCCACTCTGTATGCTGTATCTCATTTGCCTTTTGCATCATGCCTTCTTTGTCTTCTCCACTAAGCTATTGTGCCCGTTTACTTTTTTTGTCTTTGTTTCTTGTGCTCATCAGTTTTTAATACCTCCTATTGTTTCCATCTCACTTCTTGTTAGACTTTTTTCCCTCCTTTTGTCCGTCTCTGCGGTCCTCACCTCTAGTCAGGCCGTCGTGGGAGGCAGAAACAGAGGAAGGGAAAGGAATGCTAATTTTACAAGCACAGCGACAGGCAAAAAAAAAGAAAGAAAAAAACAGAGTAGGAGAGAAAATGTCACTCGTCTAAGGGAATGAGATGGCCATTACTCTACCAGTGTGTGTGTCTCCACAGAAAAGATCAGGGTGACAGTCTGAGTGACATTTTGCATATTTTTTCCGCTGCTTTCCCTGACTCCCCTGCCGAGTAAATGATATAGTATATGTATATATAGGTGTTCGCTTTTGTCTGCGGGGGGCAAATGCAAATGCCTGCATGTATGTGAGTCTGAACATTTGTTTTCTCTTCCTCCCAACCTGTTCCATACCCACTCCTTTGTTTTTCTAGTCAATCATACGTCTCCCTCACTTTTTCCTCCATCTTTTCCGCCGCCCCCAGCCCCTGCTCTCGCTCATGTCGGAAATGTAATCACGTTCTGGGGGCTGTGTGGAGGTGAGAAGAAGGGGCGAAAAGGAGTTTAAGAGAACGTGGGGAAGAGAAAGAAAAAGGCATTTGTATGTGTACCCAATTACCACTCCGGCGTGCCCAAAGTCACCTTCGCAAAAGAACGGACGCGCACTCTGAAAATAGCTACTTTCATCCCGCCTCCTCTGCGTGTGTGCGTTACAGTGGTGGTGAGGAGGTAGACTGAATAATATCATGGGCCTCTTGGTCTGCTAACTCTGGGCTTATTACGCTTGTGTCTTTCCTGTGGGTGATTGCAGCCCAGTGTGAGAATTAATGTGTATGTGTCCTGCTACTATGTCTGATTGCACTTGCTGATTGAATACTTGACCCACAGATTTCAGGCCCAATCCTCTGCCTCTGATTAGATGATGTGATGTGTGAAAGAGAGGACAAATGTAGGTGGAAAGGTTTTTAATAACCAAGTAATGTTAGTTTACTTTAGTTAGTTTGCCAAAATAGTCTTAATACATCATTCAGTGTACTCACAGCTTATAAACTCCAAGGATTCTAATTGAAACTGTCAATTTGCTTTAGAAAGGTTAATCAACTGGCATAACCTTTCAACATCTAGATTGTGTTACTGATGACAATGGTGTGAATCACCTGTTTGTTGCTTTTTTAGTTCAGTCATACATACCATAGTTCACTGCTAATGGCAAATTATCAACCTTGGCTGTTCCCAAAATAAATTTATTTGGCAAGACCTGAAAACAATGAGTTTACTGTACGTTTTAGCCAGGATTGTTTTGTTAAATTGTTGGTTTGCCCTTCTATTATTATTTTGATTAACTTAAAGGAAACAATACATAATGTTTTGTAAATCTAGATGAGGGTGTATGTATTCTGGCACAATAGATGGAACAGTTACCCTTGATCTAGAATATCCTGTTTCATGTCTGTGCACTACATCTTTACCACTGACAGTGATTTTTTGGTCTGTGCACTAGGAATGCTTCTAGTTGAGGAAACAGTTAGTGACATTAGGTTGTGAAAATCTTGTATATTTTGGTCTAAATATAAGACTGAGACTGATACTGTGAATTTTGTACTTGCTAATAATTAGTCATATAATAACAACTCTGTATAGTAAATTGATACAAAAACTGAAGTAGTTTAAACTTTATTTTTAAACATTTTTATATAACATAGATACATTGCCCCATATATAGACAAAATTAGATTGCAATTTTGTGAAGGGGGAAACTTTAGGCAATGGGTGTGTTTTATCATCAGTCTTTGTTAATGCATTATGTCCAAGGTTACAGGTTATGTTGTGCATGCAGTGCTGATGATGAAGATTAGCGCAGGAGGCTGTAGCCAGTGTGATTACTTAGAGGTAAAGCAATGCAAAAATAGTGTGTGTGCCCTTGTTAACTGTGGCCTCGTTCCGCCTTGCTTCTTAATTAAGAGAGCATTGGCCTCCCAGCCCTGCCTTCTATCTCACACTCCACTGGGGCAGAAAGGGATGGAGCAGGAAGTGGTGGGAGGAAAGAGGACGGAAATAAAAGAGTTGTGTGTCAAATAATATACCAAAGATAAAGAGATAGAAAAGGAAGAAGAACTTGAAAGTACAATTACTTTGAAAGGAACCACAAAGGCAGTGTAGATGACAGCAGTGGAAAGTGTGCCTGTGGGCCCAGAACAGAGATGGTTTTGAGTCATAGGACATAAGGCTCATACACATTCTCCATTTCCTCCACTGAATTGATGCCACTCATTTCCATGGCTGTATCCATGTATCACATGTGTGTGTTCGCCCGTGTGGTTTTCAACTAGTAATCTGTTCATCTTATTCTTTACTTTTCCATCTGTATGGGATCTTTCGCCTCGTCGCTTCCATCTCCTGCTATCACATCTGACTGACTCCTTGGGTATGAGTGCGTGTGCGTTCGTGTGTGTGCATATTTGTGGTCAGATACACGACTGTGAATATCCATGTATGCCGGTCCGGGCTATATGCCTAGCTCTTTCTCTTGTGTTGTCAGGGAGTTGTGAGTAGTCGGGTAGTGGGTAAAATTTTAATGGTGCTGCCATCTCTCAGTAGCTTCTGAAAAAAGGCCAATGCGGACTGACATACTCAGTGAGCCGGGAGAAGAGACAAGACAGAGAGAGGAGCGATAGCACCACTAGATATACACACTGCTGGGTCACTGTAGTCTTCAGCAAGAACAACAAGTACACTTCTCTGGGACATGTTATTGACCTGTTCAGCATTCTGCACTAAAATGTTACTTTAACTACATTATACAATTTTGAACTATAGTCGCACCACTAGTCAGGAGCCTAATCTTTTTAATATGAAAATTCATTCTAGGCCAGAATTTGAATTCAAATGTGGGTAAACCAAAGCCTTTAATTTTCATTGGACATATTTGTTTGTCCTCACAATATGAACACAATATATAATATAACAATAGGGGCAGTAAATCCTAAAAACATTTATTGTTTTTGCCAATGTGCCTTTCAATATCAGTCATAATTCCACAGTTTAGTCCAAACACCTCGCACACTGTCCCTCAGGAATGTGTGTGGACATAGGATATTCGCCTGTTGGCAGTATTTCTGCATGAATTTCTGAACACAATCATGAAAACATGCACACACATTGACTCTGTCACTTAACAGGTGCCAGTCTCTCAGTCTTATTGTGCATTGTGTTGTTTTCATTCACCTGCTCCTAAATAGCTATTTGATTGGCAACACATCCCCCGGCGCCTCTGGAAGCACAACCAGAGTTTTGTTGTGTGTGTTGGGGTGTGTTTCGCACTGTGTTTAGTCACCTTCAGTCAATTCTAGACTGAGGCCAACAAACAGGTGTTGTCATTGATTTAAAAAAAATATATATGTTGCCTTTTTTGGGTTATATATTTCTCGTTTGGAGTTTAGTTGTTTTTGTATTCCAGTCCATGTTAGATGAGAGAGACTTTTTTCCTGTTTTCCATTTGGAGTGGGAAGTTGCCAGATCATGGTTGTCGTGGCCCTCCAGCTACTCGGTTTGTCTATGATCTAGTGTCATTGATGTAGCTCAAACACCTGCAGTAGAGTTCCCCAAGCATTCAGAAACAAAGAGAGCAGTTCACACACTATGCAAATGTGTGCTGGCTTTGTTCCTTGGCTCAGGAATGGCTATAACTTTGAGCCATTTCCCAATTAAAGTAAATAAAGTAAATAGCTTAGGGTTTTCATGCAAGTAGAAAATTGAGTCCAAGCACTCATCCTTTTTGTCTGTACTTAAAAACCTCTTTCTTCTTATCCCCTATACATTCTCAGCAGTCTCCTGACACCTACTGCCTTCTCTTAAATTTGTTCTTTTGACTCTGTATCTTTCATCATACTTTGCTTTTACTTTCACCTTTAAAAAAAAATTGCCTGAAGTTTGGCACTTTAATGTCGACACGTTGGTTTGAAGAAGCAATATTGTGACACACAGTACCAAACAGCCTAGTATTTTTGCCCGCAGACACTTTCTCAAGTAGTATGTGCGCATGTGTGTCCTGTAAGCCATCACTGACATTTGGAGAGGCAAAAGTTCCTCCTCCACTCCTGCCTCTCACCATCCCAGGGCTGTGCTTAAGGGGTAATTAGACCTAGCCGAGTTGGCCCTTGTCCTCTTCTTCTCGCCTGTGTGTGTAAATGCTTGCGTGTCTTTTCGTACATGTGTGTCATTCAGTCCGGCATACGGTCAAGTCACATTTGCTAATCAAGACTGTGAGCTTTGCCTCAAGAGAGGAAGGAGGAGGGGTGCAGAATTGGGCAGGGATGGAGCAAATGAGTGGTTTTCTTTGTCCTCATCAGTGAAGCAGAGATAAAGATGAGTGAAGCGATGGATGGTTGGACACTAGAGGATAGAAAGTGTGGGATTAACAGCGGATGAGTGTGCGTTGTAGCCCCGTGACCAGCTTTCAACTGTCCTCTATGGCATGACACCGAGCAGACCTTCATCCCTCTCCACAGCCCTTTCATGTGTTTCTTTTGCATAAGTCAGAACCGCGTGCATTTATAAAGTACTTTTCATCACGTCCTCCTCTTGCTCTTTTTGTGACTTGTCCCGATCTCTCTCTCACACTATCTATCTTTCCATAAGGTAATAATGAATATTTGAGGGCTGACGGGAATGTACGACCTAATCCTTTTCGCCCAGGGCTGGGTGTTCTTGAGGGGTGCGTTTGTGTTACAGTTCATCTAACTTTTTAATTGAGATGGAAACCTAATTTAGAAGTTTCAGTTTCTCACCTAACCGTGAGAATGTAAATGAGACATTCCTCTTTGTCCATGTACAGTACATTTTAGACAGGATATTCACAATAAATTTGACATACATTTGACGGGATTTCTTAACTGGGTTTTAATTACTACTGTTTTGGAAAGGAGTCAGTGGCAGAAAATACCCATTACTGTGCACTATAGGTCTATTTATTTTCATATCATGAGTGTCATGTGAACACACTTGTTTTTATGAAGGACATAGGTTCTTCCTAATATTTTATCAGTGGTTACAGATTTGTCACATCTTTCTGTCTATTTATCCTAGCCCTTGACAGACTGTTGATCAAGTCTATGGAACTGTGCACATTTTTGGCAAACCCTGCTTCCTGGTTAGTTAGAGGTTGTATATACGTAATAATTGTCACTATTTAAGCACCCATATGAGATTAACATAGAGCTAATCAATTGTTAAACCTACACACACACATACACTTGCCATTTCTGAATATTGCATCATGTACAATCTACATCTTCAGCAACAAAGAATGAGTGATACCCACACACTGTTGAGAGTGTTGTGCACTATCCTCCCACTAGTAGGCGCACTTTCCCCAGTTAAGTCCAGTCCTGTTGACCGTCAAGGACACTCAGTGAGAATAATAAACACACATACACACCTCATCTGATTCATTGCCTTAGTTTAGTCACTGAGCTATTGTTTGAGTTACTTTTGTCTTTGTGACCGTTCACCCTGTGAGCCTTTTCTCTCAAGGTCAAGTTGTTTTTCCTTCAACTTACCTCTACCTTCATCTCTTTTGTATGCTCTGTCATCATCGTCACAATTTTATTTTTCACCTCACTCTTCACGTTTTTTTTTTATTCGATCTGTTCCATTCCCTGTACGTTTTTCCTCAAACTCTCCTATCTCTCCAGCTTGTAATTAGCCCGTGTAATTGCCATAGTAAATCTTCTGCTGCTGTCCCAAGGAGACTGGCTGATATAGGACTGATTTAATAAGCTTCCCCATCACCGCTCACCTCTCCTGCCTCTTGTTTGTGCTCGCTAGTGGGTGCTCGCCTATGTCCTCTCTTGTTATTTGCTATAGGGATTTATGGTGCTGTTTGTGGGCTTTCAAAAGTGCGAATTTGAATTCAAGGTAGTGCTGTGTTGGTGCTCTGACTGTAGTGCAACCTTATCAGCGATGCAGCCGGCGTCCTGCTCCTGTACCTGTGTGTGTGTGTGCGAGGGTCTAATCAGGGATGCTGCTGTTACGTGCTGTGTGTGCGTCATTGCTGAAGACCTTCATGGCCAGAGGAGCAGGGAGAGGTCAGAATGGCCCTGAGAGAATAAGCACTCTCCCATGCACCCTTAAAACTCAGAGCCCTCAACAAGCCTCTTCCTTCTTCATCTTCCACACACTTATTTTTGTCCTCTTCACCATTACAGATACTCTCATCGTCCTCGCTTTAAAAAGGCAGAGAGATGCAGAGTAATGAGCAGGATACTTGAGTTTAATGATAATCCAAGCAGTGCCCATACAGTGTCGTACACCAACATGTCCAGTAGAGGGCACTGTGACTCCATGCATAAATAGCATCTTCACTGATCGGGACCAGACTTTATTTCCCCTGGATACCCTACTTATGAATAAAAACACTAAATACAAATGTATAAACTTTGTTAACTAAAGAAAAGTGACATACAATTTTAAATTAGTTAATATTGTAAATAGATATTAGTTTAAACACAACTATTTCATTGTTTTGGGGGCCGTTAATGTTTTTAAACATTGTAAATAAATTTAAAAACAAAATAATTTAAAGTTTGAAAGTTAAAACGTTATAAATAAGTTATAATAAGTTATAAAGTTGCACTTACATTTGCATTATCCCTGAGCAAACTCATCTTGGTTTGTGTAAAAGTGAGTTAATGCAATATATTAGTTATCTCATATGTCCCAACCCATAATTTTCCTGTTAATTGTACTTTTTAAGCA
>JAVQJW010308209.1:0-10509 GCA_036025195.1 Hypseleotris klunzingeri
AAATTACAGTTCCACTCTCTAACCAGATCCACACCAAATACTTATTTGTTCCTTTTCCCGATTTGAAACTTTGCAAAAGCTTCATTCAAAAGCCTTACTTTTTGGATTATGTTGCAAACAGAAAAAATAAATGTCTGTAAAGATATAATGTCCTTGCTGGGGGTAATTTAAATTACACATTTAACTACATTCACATGAGCTTAAAACTAACCATGGCTATTTATAATTTTACATTGTGAACTTACACTCTGATTGGTCGACTACTTTGGCATAAAAGTGTCACTGAATACTTCAACCGCAAGATAAAAGAAATCTCATATTCTGCAAACTTGGTGTCAATGTCTGTCAAGTAACTATTTAACATCATTGTGCTACCAAGCCATTCCCGGAGCCAGTCTAAATAAGAAGCGCTCGTTTGTTGTGTGTCTGACCCTTGGCCTTAACTGTAGTCTATGGTCTCTCTGTAGACTGTCATCCCTGGTGCCTTGTACTTCCACTGCTAGTTTTAGCACCAAGATGTCAACTAGCCCGCCTCCCCCACCCTCGCCCCCCTGTCCCATGCTATGTCTGTATCAGTGCAGCCTCGGGTGAAAGGGCGTACGGCTTGATACGGCAGTGCCACTAAAAACAACTCATGACCAGATTGTCTGGGACGCTCTCTGAAAATAAAATGAGCATAAATTAGGGATGATGTATAGGCCCAACAATAGTATCTATCTGCCAATATTTACTATATCGGCCAATTTTGGTATCGGCCTATTCAGATGCTTGATGTAAACCTGTTGTTCAAAAAAGATCATTTCTAATATTTCGATTTAGAAACAGACAGATAAAGAAAGTTATGGCAACAAAATGTATTTATTACTTAAATATTTAAAGCAGTTAATCCCGTGAAGATTTCTTAGTCTCAAAAAACATAGCTTACTAAAACTGTAACTTTACAAAAAATATCGGAATCGGTGTGGGCCAAATTGATTTCTGAAATACTGATATCGGTAGGACATTTCATATCAGTGCATCCCCATACAGCTCTACAAGTCTGCTGCCATTTGACTTGAGCTTTGCACTGACAACTTTATAACTCTAATTACAAACGTGTGAAGAACGAACTGGATTGTGCTAAAAGCATTTCTGGTCATTCCTACTCCTTATTTTCCTTCTTGGCCGCTGCTACTGTTATTTGGGTTATTTGGGTCATTCGCTCCAATTACCTTGACTGCATTTAAGTACAGTGCCTCAGACACAATAACAGCGGCAGTAAAGTTAAAATATTTTCGCAGTCTGTCTCCTCTTTTCAGCCTCTGAGTGCGATTCATGTGGTTTTGCGACACGAGCCGAAAGCGCTGTCATGTGAGAGGGCTTTAGTGTGGGAAAACTCTTCTTTAGGTTTACCATCAGCTTAAGATCTTTAGAAAAACCTGCTCCCTCAAAAGTCAAGTTAGTTCAATGCTCCCAGTAAAAATTTTGTTATTTCCTCCATTCATTTTGAGTCATGTCATCATAGAACACCCATGTGGTGAGGGGAGGTAAAAATGTGTGGTTTATTTTAGGATAAAGCAAACTTCCTCTAAGCCTGCAGTACTCCCTCCGTGAGTGCGTAGATTGTCTGTACTTTGTCTGTTGTGGGTGAAGTTCTTCCAGACCAGTCCTGACCATAAAAGGCAGCGGATGCCTCATTCTCTTCAACAGATGAGGGCACAAGGCCAGAGCAGAGGGGAGCTGAGGCACATGTCTCCCAATCAGAAAAGAGACAGCCACAGTCGGCCTGGCACCAGCCAGACATGGTTCAAACTAATATTGGGATTTCTGGTGCTAACTTGAGATAATAATTTAATGCATGTTTGACTATTGATAAATAAGTTCAAATTGATTGCAGATACACCATGTGACTGTCAAAGTAATTCTCCAGAGTGTGCTATTATTTTGTGTTATGTGGGGCTATATCTAGAAAATGCAAGGTAGTATCAGGATGATTAGTGTCAATGTAAAGAGGACAAAGATTGCCCACTATCTTGAATGAATGAATGATTGATTTATTTTTGTCTACACTAAAATAAAAAACGGAATAGGCTTATATTTGCCTAGTGCTTCCTGCTTCAAAGTGCAAATGGCTTATCACCTGTCTTCAAGTCTATCATTCCGTTAAACAAATGTAATCTTCAATATGATGAGATAACAATAATCCTAGATATCTTAAGTATGAGTGTGGAAAAAACGGGGCCTTACTAGGAAACATTTTTTTAAATATGCTAAAAAATAAAAGCCTGTAGTTGTAAATTACCTACAAAACAGAAACAGATTATAGGCCTAGAGCGTGAATGCAGTTAGTAAGAACCCTTTTGTTCATAAATTCAATAGCTAATTTGCAAGATGCCTGTACTGATATTTCTGTACAGACAAATCTTTACAGGTACTGCTCTGCTGGTCTGTAATGAATCATTCTTCTTTTGTTGCCCGTGGGAGACTTGTAGAAGACATCTCCAATTGTGATGCTCTTTGAAGTTCTGCAGAAAGTGCGACACACAGGAAAATGGTCTTTGGTCTGCTGCCGTTTAACCACAATAAAAGTGTGGAGGAAAAGGGCTGTATGGAGTTCAGAGCTGACCAGAGAGTGACAGCTGCTAGCCCACGTCTGTTAGCTTCTCACTCGGCCCTTTCACTTTTCACTGCTCTTCCTCTACACCCCCCTCCACCAGCCGCCTTCACTCACTACCTTTGCTCCCAAACAACAGTGCACGCTTGAGTCTTCACTGTTCAGGGCCAATCCCAGCTGGTCACAACAGCTGCTTTACAAGCCTAGTGTCACCAGAGAGCCCAGGACACGACTAGAAGAAGCAAGTCTGGTAAGAGTATGTCATTTAAATTAGCTCCGTCTTTTTTAGTCCCGATCCCGATATCTGCGCTTTGAGAGTCGACCGATATGCCATATTCACCAGTACTAATACAAAAACTAAAGCTATGGACATTTCGTTCCTAACTTTGTATTATCAGAAATAATAAACCTAAAATCAAAAATAAGTAACACCAGGGGACCCTCAAAAAGTTTTGTAATTTGTGAGTTTTTTTTGTCACTTTTAAGGCTCAAGTATAAAACCAATACTTGTTTCAATATCAGTATCGGGTGCATCCCCAATTTGCATAACATTTGCATATTGCTCTTCTTGGATTATTGGAGTTTTGAGTATCAGACAATTAATGCATTTATCCAACTTACTGGTCATAAAAGCCTCAAGAACGTTCAGCAGCACAACATTTAGACAGTCTAAAAACATACATACATGGTCACTTTGTCAACAGCACAGAGAATGATTGACAGCTTTTGACAACCAA
Organism: Hypseleotris klunzingeri; assembly: GCA_036025195.1. Classification (NCBI taxonomy): domain Eukaryota; kingdom Metazoa; phylum Chordata; class Actinopteri; order Gobiiformes; family Eleotridae; genus Hypseleotris; species Hypseleotris klunzingeri. The sequence continues at coordinate 3,331 of JAVQJW010308209.1, forward strand.
AACATGGGACTGATTTAAGAGTTACCATATTAGGCATTTTATTTGGACTTTGCACAATATGATTTTATAGTTGTTTGCCATTTTTTGTGTTGTTCGCTAAAAACACCAAGCTCCAAAATAAACTTCTGGCAGGTACAGAACAAGCCTGACTCATTACCAATCCCAGCTTTTTATTAATGCTCCTTGTCATTACACAGCAATGCAGACAATATGCCCAAGTGAGCACTTTCAGATACTTATAGGCCTTTATCATTTTTGCACATGTTCAAAAAATGTTCAGAGCTGGCTGTTTTGTCCTTACTTGGATATCACAAAAAGTCTATTACTGCATGAGGACATTTTGACTGATTACATAAATGACATAACTTCTAAAAACACTTAATGAGTTTCTGCTAAGCCCCTTGTTCCTGCAGAGCTCTATACTGTACAGCTGTTGAATGCACTGTGCGTCCGAGCATAAAGGAATGTAGCTATTGTCACGTGGTTAATGAAATCTGTCCAACCAATTGTGAAGTGAGAAAGGAAATGACTTATCTCAAATCATAGAGCTCCAAGTAGTAGGAAGATAAAAACACATTGAATATGAATGTATGGATATGTTTTGAGATAAAAGTTGACAAAGAATGTTATCATTTTCTTTCAAATCAAGAAGTGCTGCAGTGTGCAAACTACCTTATCACCTGACCCCAATGCAGTTCTGTTTAGTTTGGTAAATAAACATCACGTATCTATAATAAAGAAATAACAAGATAACAATAATCAGACTATAATCGTGTTCTAAAGTTTGAGGGAGTGAAATCATGGTGAGCTGTCATGTCATCTTCTCATAAGTAACAAAAACAGAAGATCTCCTTTATCAGTAAAAGAAGAAATGAAAGAGGACAAAGTCAACAGTGAAGTAGTTGGGAAGATCCCTGTCATTCAGACCAACCAATAGATCTATTTTAAAAATAAAATGAGAACATTCAATGGACTCGTCTATGAAAAACCACAAACTAAAAAAGCACAGACAGACTGAGAGGAGAAATGTTAGACCGCAGCAGCTATTCCGAAGCTAAAAAAGAGCTAAACTAAACTTGTGTTTAAGAAGCTGCTAAGAGTGGTTTCTGGACTTTCTGGGCCAAAATAAAAGTATGCACAAACACGCATCTGTTTTAGTTCTGCACTCAAAAGATAAGGCCAACACAAAGAGGACACAGCTGCCACCACTAATTCAGTAAGCATCACCGGGGGCCTCACTGTAAATCAGTAAATGTGAAGGAGTAGCCAGGGAGCAGGCCTAAACATTCAAACAGAGGCACAATTTAGCTATTGACCCCACACCAGCACGCTTTTGGTCATAGGTCCTCCTTCCCCTTGTCATCCAGTTGCTAAAGCCCATTGAGCAGCTCTCAGGCCCAGGGAGGAACTAAGGACCTCCCGTCAGCATTATAATGAAGCCTCATCAACATCACAACGCACATGTGTTACAGGAAATACAAGGGACAGGGGGGTTGTGGGGGGAAGCAGGCAATTGGAAACTATGGAAAAATGCTAGTACTGCAATTGATTTGGCAAGTGCGACAAGTCAAACCGGAACCATGGGTGGAAAGGAGACACTAATTTCTCTTATTTAACTAATGGTTTACAACTTTATTTATAATTACTTTTTAAAGAAGCTGTACTTTTACCTAGCAAACACAACTAAGAACTTTTTCCACCTCTAACACAAAACACACTTTCCTTAGACCACCTTAGGCATTTCTTAAGTCTTTGAGGCATATGCAATAATTCACTATAGCTGCAACCAATCTGCGAGTGAACCAATTAATGCCTTGTGCATCCCTGTACCCTTATAAAACTCTAAACTATGCATCATTGTTAAATTTGATGATGTGTTTTTCTTTATTTTTGCCACAAGTTGACAAATGTGTAAACGCCCCTCTTTAGTCCCTCCCCGAAGACAAATAAAGTCAAGGTGGTGAGCTGCAGTGCATTTCACAGTCCAATAAAAAACTTCAACTTGTCATGACCTGCTTAAGCTTTGCCTTAGACATAACATTCTGTACAAATCAATGCTGTGGTCCTAAAATAGTGCATATTTTCTCTTCACACCTTCAACTTGGAACAATAGGGTTTTTTTAGTAGCCCGTGCCTTTGGGCTTACTGCTTTTAAAAGACACCTGTCCCGTGACTTGAAAGGTAAGAGGAAACTTCAAAACTGTCCCCCCCAGGAAGGCCCTTATAATGACTGTCTCACATAACAAAGCTCAAAAGTAAACCAGGCTAAGTTTATTTACAAATTCAACCGCACATTTTTCTTTCTTTCTGTAAATATCACAGATTCTTCACGAGGTCCGACTGATGACTGAGGCTCTTGTTTGTGCGTCTTGGTGAGAAACACACTTCTATTTAGGTCATACATTCTTAGAGTATTAGACCCACTCGGCTGTGCCACTGATAAGTTAATGCAAAATTCTTCAAAATATGTCACAATGATTTACAAGTATATGTACTGTGCAAACAGTGAACTATACTTGTCACAATAGTTTGAGTGGCAGACCTAAAATAGAAGGTGTTTTTCAAGTTTAGTTTATAACCCGAGTAGCATAAATCAGGAAAGAGCTGCCATACAGGATAACAGCAGTTGGTCTAATTAAGTAAGCAATTATCACAACATAGCAGCATATTTGGGTCATAAAGTGCAATTCTATATTTATTTTATACTTTTTTAAGTTAAGCAGTGTTACTTAATCATTAATAAGACAAGTTAAAGACACAGTAGGCCCTATCACATTTCTCCTGTTTCTTGTTGAGTCTTGTTGTAATGCGCTGCAGGGAGAGAATTAGTGGTTTGGTCAACATTTGCTTTCATCTGTTCGCCACCGGTAAAATGGGGTGACCCAGGAACCCACAAGTCCAAAGACTAGCGAAAACTAGACAGTTTCATCACTGGAGGTTTAAGTAGGTCCACACTGTCACCTTCCATATTTGCATCTATACTAGCTAATCAGGTTTTACGCACACTACTCTCTTATAACAGGTCTATTAAAAACGGCGTAGGAAAAAAATACAAAAGCAAGGGAACACGGTAACACTCGTACTGGCAGATTTAAAGTTAAATTCTTTAGTGAATCTGGCCTAAAATCGACAAAGCTGAAGTAGCTTATAATTCGTTTACACTTTACACTACAGCATGGGTCTATTTGCTGTTGCCAAGCGTAACGTGGTCAAAATGAGACGCATGTGGCCATTGTTATTGTGGTAAAAGCGTAATACAATAACCAGAAATTAATTCAGTGGTTAATATATAAAGCAAAAACGACAGAAGTAGAAATGACAACATGGATTACCTCAGTACTTTTCCGACCGCTTGAAGTACCATTTTGCAACTTAGTCCGCTCTTTGAGTTTCTCTGTGAGTGCATTTCCGTCTTATCCGTAGAGTAAGAGCAATAGTCTCTGACCATTGCTTATACCATGAAGAATTTGCGTCAATATAACCTCCTCCTTGGGATTATTAGGACGCAATCTGCCCCATCCACTTAACGCGTTTGATGTCTCTGAAAGTCTGACTCAGAGAGCAAGAGAAAAACTTGTGGAGCGTGTGCGTAGAGCCCGCCCTCGTTGGAATTGTTATCCATTCAGTGGAAGGAGAGTGCGCAAAGAGGGCGTGCCTACGTGACGCCAAAATCTGCCCATGTGGACGTGGTGGTTGGAAAAGGTAGTTAGAATGTAGCAACAGGTGGGCAGCTAGTTACAGCGAAATAAACGTGTTAACGAGACCAGCTCACACACAATGGCCCTGACAAAATGAAATCCAGCTTTTTGCGAATAGTAGTGGGCTATTTGTAACACTTCTGTATCCTTCATCATTGCAGGGGCATTAACTCTGCACTACAACAAAAGACGCTTGCGATGATTTTAACAATGAAAAACTTTCAGCACGGTGGGAAATTATGCCCGGATCGGAGCTGCATGCACGTTGGGAATGTGTAGCAACATTCTTCTTGTTTATACTGAACTTCACCTGCACTGTGATAGGCTGGCAGCAGTCAGACGTGTTTGAACATGACTTTGTGAAAGCGGAAGAACCAGTAAGATAATCAAACAGAGCCTGTTTGGGAACCACAGGTCTATTTATTACAGAGAAACAAATAGAGATTTATGAACTTGAAGCGATTGTCTGGGGTGTAAGAGCTTCTTTCTGTCCTAAATGCAAAAAAAAAAGCTTTTTATATTATATATCAGCTTATGTCTTTAATTCTATTGTATAACACAGTTTTAAACTATAAACTTTACCAATAAAACTTGTGTTTTATTGCGAAAAGTACCCTTAGCTCTGAAAGTAATGTGCCTCCTGAAGAGATGAGAACTATTGTAACAAACCATCACTGGTCGCCCTTCCTCCCTCTAATTACTGCCTTTCAACAAAGTCCTCTCTTATTATACATAATACTACTACATATAGCCCTATCTTCACACATTTCCCTTTCTGTCTGTGGTTAGTTTTTACTCCCCTCTCATTGTCTTTATCCAACTCAGACATAACTTTCTGAGCCATGCTGGGGCACGCTGCTTGTTGCAGTGTGGGCCTATACTATGGGGATCTGGTAGATTGTACATGATGTTGTATGTGGGTGAGCATGAAGACACAGATGAAAGAGATAGCCATGTTTGTATGGGCGTGAGTAAATTGGTATGTGCAGGGTCCAATGGTATTTGAGGGAAGGTTGGCTCTTGTCCGTTTGAAGTGCTGGATTGTGAAGAACATCAGGAGTAATCAAAAGGACATATTTCACTGGTGCCTCTCTGCGCAACTCCATCATGTTTGGCCCCACTAGCTGACCCCAAAACCAGGGGGAGAGGTGGGGCTTTTGGTCCAGAGGCCATGTGAGGGGCAGTGAACAGGGGACAGCATCTAGAACAGGCAGCCAACTTTTCCCTTAGTGCTAAATATAACACAGTGGACAGAGAACAGTGGAGGGAGGGGTCAACCGTGAGGGGCTCTGATGCACAAATGAGTTAGCGTATTGTGGGCTAAGGGAGGGACTCAACAGAAACCTTTAACAGGTGAGAACTTTATCAAAGCAGACTACTCAGGGCTTTTGATCTCAGCGTACAATAGAGTTGAAAGACTTTTGATGTAGTAGTATTGCAGAATGCAAGTTCGTAATTCAGATTTAGCTTTTGATAGCATAGCATTTTGAGTGAGTCATATTAATATAAAAACAATCATTGGAAGATTGCAATTTTCACTCAGCATCAAGATCACCAAAAGATCAAATAATATACATTTAATAGTGCATAAATAATAGCACTTACTAAAAATACAGAAATATAGAAACAGGTGTGGTGGTGTAATGACCAAATGCTGCAAATTCTTTGTTGTTCCCAAGCCCAGATTTGTCAGGAAACCGTGTAGACTAATATGTAAAACCATAGATGATGCCCTTGAGAAAGCAGACAAAAACTATTTCACAGTATTATTTTACCAATCGCTTAATGGTTAGAAATGACAGTCATTTTTTGAATGTTCAAATTAGCATGTGTTAGACACACATGAGCTGAGTGACAGACGTAGGCCATGGAAATCTAGCACTTCAGAGTTTCCATAAATTCGCCATTGAAAACCACTGAGGCTTGGCCTGGATTTGGGGCCCACAGCTCAGTGAGACAAAGTCCATAAATGAATCAGACTTAGGGGTTAAAGAGCAGCTGACTTTTAACTTTTTGTGGCCCTTGTTCCGCACTAACAGCCAATGGACAGTATCAGGCTAACAGGTGAAATGAATAGATGCCAGTGAGCTGCAATCAGTGGACTTATGCAACATCTTAGGTGGATGGGAATCAACAGCCACATTCCTTTGTCTGGAGGACAGTTCACTATGCTCCTTTGCTATAGTCATGTTCATCTAACAGATATCATCGTGTGCCATCTGATAATACCAAACCAGGTGTTTTCCCAGCACTGTGATACAGCCATTTCACTTACACGTCACCCCACAGTAACAGGCTACTGTAAATTTTAATTACGCCATTATTTGTCATCGAGGTGAGGCATACTTGGGATTTGGGGCTTACATAAGAACTTCTGAGGATAACTGATCTATACTTTAGATAGAAGGGTGTTAATCCATTAATTGATAACCACGGCTGCCTGGGATGAAGACAGGGAAATCAAGATTGATAGAACAAACAGGCCAGTCATTATACATGGAAATAAAAGACCATTCAAAACAGTGACGTCATGGTATTGTCTAAGGTATTGTCTAAGGTATTGACGTGTGAATCTGAAAGAGTAACAATAGAGCAATGGTTACAAAAGTGACTGATCGGAGCTTCTGATAGCAAAATGGAAACACAGATGGTGGTGAGAAAAATTAAAAATAGATTTACAAAGGTCATTATGGGTACTGGAAAAATTGTTTAACTGATAAAGTAAAAGTTGTACAAAATTATATCTATAACCATGAAAGGTAAGACTTGAAATTTGAGATTGGACTGATAGTGTGGGGGGAGTTTTTGCCTCATGTGAGATGGGTGGCTGGCCCGACAGGTTGGGTGAATGTAGGAGGACATTCCACCGATTTGAGACAAAGACGACAAAAATCCCAGGGCAGTATAGATGAGTCACCGGCCACAGCAGATGTGCCTTGGGGCCTGCAACAGCTCAGTCTACAGAAAGTCTTTAGCCAATCACATCACTGACATAAATGATTGACAGTTAAGATGACCAGTAGGCTTAAAGTACGCAGAAATCAATGCACCATGTTGTCTGGCTCTTTGGGGCGAGTGTGTTTAGGTAAGGTTTTAGCCAGTGAAAACATTACACTGAAGGTCTGTGGAAGTTTCTATAGGCCTTGGAGATACTGAGCACTGAACTCAGTGACCTGCCCTGCAACTTTGTCAGAGTCCATTCAAAACGAGTAGTAATTTGAAATTTCCACTCTTGCCACACTCTTCAAAACAGATTTAGAAATAGTTGTGCGTATTTTTTTTTTTTTTTTTTGTAGTTTATACTTTTAACTGACATATGCTTGGCTTGTTCTAGTTTATGGGTAAATGCTATAGTAATTGAGCCAGAAAGCTGTTTTTTTGTGCTAAAACTAATTTTCTTGACCTATTACTGACCTTTAAAATATATACAGTCAAGCCCGAAATTATTCATACCCCTGTCAAAAAAAAGGGTATGAATAAT
>JAVQJW010308329.1:0-12524 GCA_036025195.1 Hypseleotris klunzingeri
ATCCGGCATTTCGTTTTTGAGTTATTGCGGTCACACGACCAATCTGCGGACGCGGACGCGGACGGACATGAAACCATAATATCGCCGAACGCGATTCTCGCGTTTCGCCGATATAATTATAATATAAATTGCGTTATTAGCAATATTGAATTGGGAACAGCCCAGTCTATTAGAGAACCTATTCGACTAATAAGTAAGAATAAGAAAGACGCACATAACTGAGCAAGAAATACCTGATTGCAATCCCTCAAAAACCAACAATCAATGATATAATGTCTTATATAAGAGAAGCAGAAGCATGACAGAAGAGGAATGATAGCTCAGTAAATGGAAAAACGGAGAGCATGGACAGTGGTAAAGGAGACTTGCGGTGGTGAGCAGGTGCAGAATAGCAAAGTATAATGGCTAATACGAGCTAAGGGATGATGGTTCAAATCCCTCTTTTATCCTCTTTCTGAGCTCTGACCCCAGTGGGCAAGTGGGGACAGGAAGAGGGTGATCCTTCACAGCCATCAAGTTCAGAAATGAGGCACATTGTAAATGGGGTGAAGGCATAGGTGTAAAAAAAAACAACTAAAAAATATAAAAAAAGAAAAGCTGGCTAGAGCAGGTGGAGGTTAAAAAGAGACCTTGGACTGGAACGAGTCGAATTGGAGACACAATCAGTTCAAGAATGTTCAAACCCATATGGCAGGAAAGGTTCATCGGAAAGAGAAGTTGGACTGAGGCTCGCCCATATGTGACCTTGTCATCTGGACTGATTGGGTGGCAGATTGGGTGTCCTTTTTATGTTTACCTTCCCGCAAAGCTTTTCTAGCACTTATTTCTCAACATCAACTTATATCATAACCCAAGTATTTTTTCACAACTTCTTTTCTGACTTATGGTATGACCTTTTTCTCTGTCTGCTTTTCTCTCACAGGCACTTCTTGTTCAAGACATCGTCAGGGACCACGCCACTCTTCAGCAGTTCGTCGCCCGGTTATCCTTTGACCTCGGGAACGGTGTACTCTCCGCCCCCTCGTCTGTTGCCCAGGAACACCTTTTCTCGCTCTGCGTTCAAGCTAAAGAAACCGTCCAAGTACTGCAGCTGGAAGTGCGCCGCGGTGTCGGCCATAGCGGCTGCTGCCCTCTTGGCCATTCTCCTGTCGTACTTCATCGGTGAGTGAATCTGCATCAAACATTTTTATATAGGTCTGATTAGATTGATATAAGATAATTATAGGATACAAAGGTGGAGTCACAGACATAGATACTTACAATCTTGAATTCAAATGAACACATTGTTAGGATGATATGGAAATAATTTGTGTTATTGGATAGCATTTCATTGCAGCCATGAGTAATATTGGCCAGACTAAACAATAAGCTACACTAATTGAGGCCCGTGAAAAATGCATTTGAATACATGGAAAATGCATGTAAAGCAACACAGAAATGAGAAGAAATCACATTTACATAAATGGAATTCAGTATGATGACCTATATAGATGTGCAATCCCAATCAACTCAGACTGCAAAAAAGCCCATGCTTAAAACTTGAACCTGTTTCACTGTCATCTTGCTGCCTTCACAAAATTTGGAGCAATAAAACAAAAACAATCAAAAAACACATTGTTCAGTTGGAAGTGTCTAACTGACAATGAAACAAGGATGTACATCCTTAGTAACAGAGATCCTCTTCTGCACCAAACAAATTGTAGCAGAATATTCAGTAGAAAATAAATGAATGAATAAGCTCCATTTGAGGTGCCTGAGGCTGCTGTCCCTCAGAAGGGACCGTGGAGTCGGACAGTGCGACTTCAAGCCCGGCAAACACACAATGCATAAAATATACAGAATTTGTATTCAATCAGAACCGCACTGAAAAATTGTCAAGCTAACGGCCAGTTATATTACAGATGCATATTCTCCCAGCGTAAGTGTTGTCATTGTGTAGCACTGTCAGAGGCAGCTCTGGCCTTGGCTCAGCATAGTAAACAGCCAGGCAGCCGCTTGAGTATCAGGGTATGGTTGGTTTACATAAAGCAACATATTATATTTAGAGGTGTAGACTTTGGGAGGTGCCATTGTAGAATGCACTTTACTCAAAAATCTCAATTGTAAAAGCACTGGAGAACATACAGTGGTGGTGTATTCATGGTTGAGCTTGAATTTAGATACAAATTAAACTTTTTTTTTAATCAGGCCAGTTGTAAGAACAGAATAAATCAGTACTAATTACTATAGCTGGGACCATCGAGGTCCCATTGAAACATACAGTGTCAAGCAGTGTTGTGAATTTTTAATTGGGTTATTGGCTATTGTATGAAACTAATTGCACTAATATGCAAGAATATGGCATGGTAAACAGTCAGTCAAACACAAAGGAAGGTTAGATGAATCTTTTTTTATTTTTTGGTTTAGTACCTGTGTAGACCTAATGTGTTTTTCAGCTCAATACACCGATTTTTGCAACATCAGTCTAATTTTGTAACCTCTGTAACTTCAGTGGTGTGGACAGACATGCAGGTATCAGTCAATAGAGAATCTAAACACACTCGGTAGGGGAGTAGCTGTTTTTCACCTGTCCAAAGCCAAAACAGCACTGGTTGTACTTATGTCAATGGCAGCTTCTCAGAGGAGAGGCACTTTCTCATGAAGAGACATGCAGTGTTGAAGGAGAGAGCATCGCTTAGACTAGAGTGCGTGGGAGGGTCAGCGGGGGCGTGTGGTTTTTAGTCCTTCTTGACCTCAATTGGTGGACACAAGAGTAGTGCAATCCCCCTGTGTGCTGAAGACAATAGAGTGAAGAAAAATAACAGGTATAGTGTTGGAGTGTTAATGTGGATAAGGAGGCAGATGTGTCACTGAGCTCTTGATTGGACCCTTACCCCAGAGACCCAGTCAACAGATGGGCGGACCTTATAAAACACCGGCATCAGCAAGAAAAGATAAATCCCATATCACCTCTACATACATTATTAATATAAGTTTATATTATTTTTCCGCTGTAGATGGATGGTGATGCATTTGCTGTATATATAGGGATTGATATGTGGACTCATGTGTCACGGCCTGTCTCAGCATTCGTCCATCTGATGTGTACACTGCAAAAATTTACAACAAAAATTGTTACAATTATTTTATTATTTACTGATCATTTAAGTTATGAAAGAAAGAAAAAAATACAGTGTATGGTTTATATGCTTATTAGGGGTAACCTATTTCGTAAAATATGTTTTTTAGGCAGGGTACACTAGTTAGTTGCGTGGCTAAAATCTAAAATATTCACTGGAGGAACATTTTTATGCTTTCAATAAAAGTACAAAGCCTCAACTTCTTTCATCTGTTTTGTGTTGAATAATAATTCGAAAGTAATGGATGAATTTACTTAGTATTTTTAAGGCAATATGTTTTTAGTTTTACAGTGCAGTCTATGTATTTGCACCTTCTCTGTGGCCTGCCCTCGAGAGGGGAGTGTGGCTGCGTGTCCTCCCCGGCAGATCAAGGCCCTTTCCGCCGGGGGGCACACACCACAGATTCACCCTCTCCTGAGCCCTGCCGCGGTCACACTGCGGCGGACGGCCACAGATGGAGCAGCCAGGAGTGGGCAGAAGAGGAAGGACAGCCGCGAATAAGCACCAAAGTTCACACTAGATACCGCAGGGCAATACAGAAACAACAAAACCTGAGATGGCTTTTATATGAGCTTCAAAGAGCCTCTGCTGCATATGATATGGGTCATAAAATTAAACAGATTTATAACATATAGGATAGGTAGGATGCTGTGGGGATGAGAAAATAAATGTTTAAACAAGAAAGAGGAAAGGACAAATAAAGCTTGAATGCATTGAAAGAAGATATGAATATCCAGCTACTAACATAATAGTATAGTGTCCGTACTTTTTATAATAATAACCTAGCAAATAAAAATGATTTCAGAATGTAGGCTTATTTAGCCTCTCGGATTTTTCCTTTTGCATTAGCTTTTTCATATTTAAAAACTACCTTTTAAAGGACTAGCTTTTACAAAAATTTAAGGGGTAAACTGTATAAAAAAGAGGACAGATTATTAATTCAGATCACTCAATTGAGCCTATAAACAATAATATACATTCCTCCCCCCTACATTATAAAGTCATTTGTGTACATTAATCAGACTAAATATAATGAGCCATGTTAAAAGGAAGAAACAAAATAGCACAATGCAAATATGGCATCGACAGACAAGAGGCCCACACTAAAAGCATTTGTGCATTGTGTGGGTTATTCCCTTTTACACAAAAGGGATGAAATTGTGTGCCAGTGGTTGTCATTTAAAGACCTAATTAGGAAGATATTGTAAACATGCTGATGTTATCCCCTCTATATCTGCCCACCATCTGGGTACTTGCCAGAGACAACTTGTTAACACTAGTTGCTGTCCGTCCTCATAATTGTTAGCATTAGCTTATTAGCCATGCCTTCTAATTTAATTTGTGGTTTCTGGGAAAACATAAAGATTAGTGGGATGCTCTTAAACATGGTATGTATTTAATATTTTAATTTGTGCATATGAAAACACAGCAGCTGCTAAAAGACTTACTTTAAGCCACATTAATTTTGTTTACTGTTTTATAATACGCTGAACGGCAACAAATGTAATTGTCCGACTGGCTATAATTCATTAAGTTGAACAAGGCAGAATTGATATTTCATTAGTGTTACTTTTGCTAAGTATAAGAGCCTGTTTCAGCTGTTGTAAGGAGTTGTTTTGCTTTAGTGTTGTGTCTGTGCTGAACAGAGCTGTAGCAGTGCTGCCAAGCCTGAAACCCTTGTGTTTACCTAGCTTTTTGTAGCGTTAATCGTGCAGTGAGTTTCAGTCAGGAAAGTTCACTGCTCATAAGGGGGATTTGGTGCTGCATCATTTGTGTGTCGCCTGTGTGTGTGTCGCCTGGTGCTAACTCTGGGGATTGTGTGGAGCACCCAGAGCCATACAGCGTGAAGAGGACCCCTCAGAGGCGTCCACCCAGGAGCCCGCTCATAAATTACACCCGGACACATGTGCCTGAGCAGCACTTTTCTATTGCAATTCTACATGAACACTCCTTTTCCTCCGACCTGAAAAATGTATATATCTGATTGTGTGGCCATAAGGGCGTGCCAGGCTTCAAACATCTTTGTTTTCCCTTTCTTGTTTTTCCAAGAGCATAAAATGCATCTTTTGAAATTGCTGGACAATCTTGCAGAAACACACACAAATTCATAGGGACTGAAAACCTTTTAGAAAGGCAGGACTCAGCATGCCGGCAGACCATATCTCTTTGAAGCATATTCACTATGTCACATTGCTTGAATTGAACCATAGGAGATAAACTCATGCATAGATATATACAGCATATGTCCTGTAGAAAGTAGAAATCCAAACATCAGTTAACTCAGTGTGCCTGCCCATATCTGTTTCTAGGCATGAGATTGAATTCATTTATTTGTGCCTAAAAGGATCTGTATTCTCATTCCCAATGTTTTGCTCCAACTCTAACTGAGTATTCCCCCTCTTAACATGTGAAGGAATGACTGAACGGATAGAGGGAGGCGTATAAACGAGAGTGCTTGTTCTTCGTTCCCCAGGCATCTTGTTTGCTTGCTCCGCGTGGAACACCGAAGCCAAAGGAGAGGTGGTTGCTAGGATACAGGTGAATGGTTGGCATACAGGAGGTAGACCGGTCCGTCATTGTGAACGGCAACCTGGAGAGGGCGAGATAGAGGAAGGCATAAAAAAAAGAAAAGGGTGGAATTGAGTTGGAGCTGAGAGGGCAAGAGGCAAAGAAGTAAGATGCATCACTGTCAGCAGGCAGCCAGAGGAACAGAGGACAGACGGGCCAAGAAACAGAGGAGAAAGAGACAAGTCTGATGTGTCGCTGCCGGGGCACTAAAGATGAGAGCGCGAGGTTTTGGGGAGGGAACTGCAAAAAGAGTGAGGTGTGTTCTTTGGTCTGGTAAGGGAAGAAGTACGAAAACAAACTCTTTCCCCCTAAGTTTACAATACATTTCTAATATTTTGCTGGGCTTCTGTCAGTCACAGTCTCAAGAATATCAAGAATATTAACATTTCCCTTCCTTACTGCACCTCTGGATGACAGACAGGTGGGGTAGCAGCAATGATAGGACAGCCAAGTGTGGAGAGGAGAGACCGGGGGAGGAGACGTGAAGGAGAGCGTGGCCTCCGGAGGCTCTGTCACCTGGAATATCTGTGGGATTAATGCCTCCTAATTGATCACAGCAGCCCTGAACAGAAGCAGTGTGACAGGGAGAGGACAGAGAAGCAGCACGGAGGGCAAGAACAAGGAGATGATGAAAAAACATGTCAGACAGGCAAAAGATGGTATAGAGAGAGGACGTGCTCTGCCACCGCATATCAGAGTTATGATATGGCTTTGATCTCAGCACTCGGCGGTCACATGGTTTTTGCAGCAAGTCAGTACATGAACGCTGTCTATACTGTTGAATAATTTCTTTAGGGCAGTATATTGTCCATAAAGGGTCTAGCTATCTTCTGAACAAGATCCTATATGTTTTATTAGTTATATCTCCCATCTGACTTGTGAGCAAAGCCTCAAACTGGGTTGCTTGAGTTATAGAAAGCATTTGAGGAAATCTGGCCATACACACACGTTCATTATAAGAAGGTCACTGCCTCCAGCCTGTTGACTGACTGGAACCTTTAGGCGACTGTTAAATGAACCAACACTAATGCTAATGTTGGCACTAATGTAAATGCTGTACTCTGGCTTTTAAACTGCTTTCAGAAGATAACAGTTTAACTTCTGGCTTTAGCTGGTTTATGGTTGTCAAAGCTTTGTTTTTTAAATCAGTGGAAGAAAATTAGTTTGCAAGGATTTTGATTACAGTGTCAATATTTTTTTATGTAGGTTCACCCCACTATTTCATCACTGTTTGTAGACTGTATACATATTTTTGATGTTAGTCCGAGACAGAATCATTGATGTAAAATTCTGGTGTATTGAGCTGAACCAGACAATGATGGTAACATTGGTAGATCCACAATATATGTATTATTAATATTATAAATATTTTTTGCATTGTTAAATAACATGCTGTGTAAAAAGTGCATTGTTAATAAGTCTTGATCAGAATAGTGCCGAGTCCTACAATCAGGCCAGTTGTAAGTTAAGTAATACTAATATATCACAGAGTATTTTTAGCCATGGTGTATTTGCTACACATGTGTAAAATCAAGGACACATCATATTAACCTGCCTGTGTGCCCAGGTGGAGTTGTTTTCACAAACCACACAGTCACTGGTGTGTCCTTGACTGAGATGAGTAAACTTGCTGGCGGGTGCTGGTGTCACCTTTGCAGGGAGTTTGGTGGCAATCGCCTGAGCTCATGTGTGTGCGGCGGCTGCATTTGTCGTGCTCAGTGGCAGACTCCACATGGCATCACCGGATCTGATGAATGAGAGCGAGTGCACAAATTTCCCCACACTGAGGCACTGTATTTTTAGTCATAGTCCCGGCTCGCCTGTCTGTTGATTAAACAGTGCCACACACACACTGGTACATGCACCAGGATGCAGTGTGACCTTCATAGCTCTGGGCACACCACTTTCCATCCATCAATGCTGCCGCGCTCTTTCAGACTGATCACAATCGCTTACAGCCTATTCTTTACGCTTATAAGTGTCTCACTACAGTGGATTCATATTATAACCCATAACCAAGTCATAATATTATGCAAATTTCAATTACATGTTTTAAATAATAATAATAATAATGTTTTCCATGTTATTTGAATGGGTCTAATAATAAAGTGATGCAGGAGATTTATATATTGTTATAAACCATTCAGGCACACAATGGTGGTGTGTAGACCACAAGCAAATACACCACCACACTTTGTACATTGGTGTCTTGCCCAAGGACACATCAGAAAAACAAACAGCCAACCTTCTGGTTAGTGAGCAACCTGCTTTACCCCCTCAAGCTACTGCCCGATAGCCATTACACATAGACAATGACACTGAGACAGTCTTTTGTTTGTTTTGTCGAAGCAATCCAAAATCAGCTCTTTAATTGTCCCGTGTCCAAAGCAGTTAGATGTACCCTTCATTGATTAGGTCATTTGCCCACTTTCGGGACAAGCTAAAAAGGTAAACTCATTGATTATCTTCCTAACAATTTGGAGACTGCGGACTTTTCCCTTCCTGTTTTCCTAATCGTCCTTAAATTGCTTGTAGTCGTCGTAGCTCGTCACATCTGCGCACTGTCAGATGAGTTGTGTACAACCCGAGGATCTGACAAAGTGGCTGGCGTCCAAAACCCAGCTCCTTGACCCTGAAGTGCCTCTGCGCTCTGCATGTGGCTTCCCTTCTGCTGATCCAAGATGGAGCAGCAAGGGGTCAGGATATGTCGCTCAGGCCCGTGTGAATATATCTGTTTGTGTGTGTGTAAGTGCCCATGCATTTGCTGTGTATTTCAGTGGAGCAGTTGGGCATATGGTGAATGCAAGAACCTGGGGGTAAGGATCAGACGGGGAGCGTGTGTCCTTAGCAGCAGGCCCTGTCGTAAGCAGGAAAGGTTAGGCTCGTACCAAGTGCTGCCAGTTGAGGGGGAAAGAGGGGGCAGGGCAGGGGCAAGGCCAAAGCACCATCTGCAGTGAGAGTGGAGGAAGGGGTCACTGGTCAGGTAAAACAAAACAGGGCACAAAGGAAGGTTCAGACAGGACATCATAATGTAAATACAATCTGACTTTTGACCCACTGGTTTGGACAAGTAGGAACTGAAAAAAGAGTAAAGGTTAAAATTTCTATTTTTCTGTCTTGAAGTTTAAATACTTGACCTGAGATATATGCAAATCGAGTATGTTAGTTTGAAGGTCTGCTGTGATAATGCTCTACACGACTTTTTCTTCTTTGAATATACATTACTCGTTGTGCTGGATAGCCCTATGCACTATTTCTTCTCAGCCAATTAGAAGAGAGTTTTGCCAGGCCAATGGAAAATATATCTTTACACCTTGGGCCCGAATGAAGACCTAGTTAGTCAAAACGTGTAGGTTTTTGAAATATTATGCTGCAGTTTCATAGAGGCAATTTTATCCAAACTTTTGGTGCTATTTTAAGTAAGAAAGGAAGTTGGTCCTCCACTTTTAAGTGCACTCAACCCCAAATAGATTTTTAATTTCCAAATTTGAGGCAGGAAGTTGTGATTGTTACCTGTCAAACTTACTGTCAAACCTACAGTATAATCAGGGCAAGAGAAGTTAATTTGTGTACAGAAATAGGACAGTAGAACACAAACAAACATCAATTAAAATAATGATCAATCAAATTGTTTAAATAAGAAATTATTAAAAAATAAGAATAGAAAGAGAAGAGTGAAGATAAAAAAAAAACATTCAGCTGTCATATGCACGGCTAAAAAAACAGTTTTCATCCTGGACTTAAACATTTGTAAAAGTAGAGGACAGCCAAGCATCTTCAGGGAGACTATTCCATATTGATACACTGCTTCACCTTGGGCACCAGCAGAAGGCCTGTGCCTAATGTTCTCAGGGTGCGAGGTGGTTCATATGGGACTGACATGTCAGAGATGTACTTTGATACTAAGCCATGGAAAGACTTCCACACAAGCTTATTGCACAACCATGTTGCATTAGCATTTGAATTATGTGTGCAGTGCTTTGGGGATGAAACCCTATATTTTGATGTTGGCAAAAACCCCAAGGATCCTTATATTGACGTCATCATGTTGCTTACATTAGCGCAGCCGGCCTCAGTGCATCCATTTATTCCCTCTCTCATTTATTCATTAGAGGGGGTGTTATCTGCGCCCAATCACTCGTCCAATTAGGCCCATGGTGCTTTGCTGTTCGTCCCACATTAGAAACAGGAGACGGATGAATTCGAAGTGAAAGAATGGGCTGTCCGCTCATATTCATGGGGTTTGTCCATCTCTTTGGCTGCTTCAGTGGGCCGCTCTCTGATGTGTGATAAGATAGCATAGTTCCTCATATCCTGTTTCTAATACAGATCGATGAGAAGGACTGAGGTGGGACACAAGATGAGGCAGAGTGGGACGATATGGAGAAGAGAAAGTGTGAATGTTGTGTGTAAGTGTGCGTGTGTGTGTGTGAGGGGGGTACGGATATCTGAAGAGGAAATTAGGATTCAGAAAAGAGGACATCACTCCGATTCACATCTCTTTTCATTTGGCCCATCACACAGTCATGCATGCGAGCGAGTGTGCTGCATATACGCCCGGGCCGTCTCAATATTTCTGTGCCAGTGCGGAAGCCATCTCTGCACTGTGATTGAGTGAGTTGCCTTTTCTCCTTCAATGGATATAGACAGTGGAGCCATTTAGAGTGGTTTTTCATCGTGGGAGATTTCCCTTGATTTTAAAAAGCAGTTCCCAAATATGCATGGGGCTGAGGCAGGTTTGTAGAAATGCTGTAATAGTATATGCTTTTTAGTAAAATCTGACTTTTTATCTAATTACTAAAACCAATTATAATTTCTATAGTGTGTTCATCCTTTGCCCCTATAGACAGCATGAGTAACTATCAAGCCTATAGTCATATATTTAAAATTGATATAATGTCTTTGTTGTGTAACTCAAAAATATTACAAGAATTAACCCCATCACTTATTTTTTAGACTTCTCAAATCCTTCCTGTCTCTATAGTTTAGTCCCAGACATACTCTTGACAAGTCAGATATTGAGATCAGGACTCTGTGTGTACCATGTTATCATTTGTAGGACTTTTTTGTACATTAGATAGATATATCGTTTTTTCATTCGTATTTTCACTCAGACAGTTATAAAGAAGCAATAGACTTTCTTTTTAAGAAATAAAACTTTATAATGCTTCTTCGGACTAAAACTCCAATAATGCATTTCCATTTAAATGTCAGATGTGATCTAGTTCACTGCCACTCAGTTGTGCAAAAGGCTCCCTTTCCTCTGCACTGTTAAAAACTTCAGGTCTGTCATTAAAATCCTCATCTGTATCATGACTAATAAAATGTACATTATTGGCTGCCCTTTTCTCTTGCTGGACAGTGCACTAAATGATGTGAGAATGTATGCAATGGATCTTAATATAAAACTAAATAATCAATATGTACATTTTGTTGCTGACTCTGTGCTAGTCGACCCTTTTAGCAGATTAAGCTCTACAAACGCTCACATTGGTTAACCTTTTACAAAGTCTTGTTAGCTCTGATGTAGTAACAGCCAGATGATAATCAGTTATTCATGGGACAAATTAGTACAAATTTCCCAGGAAGCGTTTTAAAAGTGTCTGGTGTTTTCAGGTATAGGAGCCGCTTGCTGGCAACTATAATCTTTTGTGTTGCAGTCAATTACAGTTCAGTTGCATCAGCTGGGTGATGAGGTCCCGTCGGGGGTTGTCGGAGAGAGCCGGCGCATGCACTTGTTAATGCTGTGCAGTTTGAAGCATGCATATACAGATTCAGACTCGAAGAGGCAGACAAATGTCTCAGCAGCCCCGGAGGGCAACAGCCAGCCGCCACCCCCGTCCCCTCTGTCTGAAATTCCCAGTGATTGGAGCCAGCAGCACTGCCTTCAAAACTTAGCTGCTTTATTTATAGACTGCTGAGGACTAAGTGGATATTATGTGTAAGTCTGAACTGGCCTGAATATTAACCTGAAGAAGTCTCTCTACATAACCGCTCTACAACTGTGTGGTACAAAGGGGGAGATTTTAGTACAAGAATGACATATAACAAGAACAATTACAGACATCAACCCAGCCAGTGAAGCGACATCACAACAGATTATAGTGTGTGCACCTGGATTTTAGGTTAAGGGGTAAATGCTTTATCTATTGAGCCACAACCTACAAACTAAGTATTTGTTTCCAATCTTGCATCATGTTAGTATAATGTTTCTTTTGGGCAGTGATATCAAGTTAAATTGTTCTGTTCTGTGCCCAATGATGATTATTTTAAAAATTGTCCACTTAGCATTCTGCCAAAACAAATTGTGTTTTGGGGTTGTGTGGAAAAAGTAGAAATCTAAAGCGGCAGAGAGAACGCTTCCTAAACCAATTAGGGAGTGGGCCGAGGACAGGGGGCTGGTCTCTGCTACAATTACCGCCCTAATTGAGGTCAGAGTTGTTAATTTAGTGGTAAATTAGAACAGTTAATATGCATTTATCTCGATGGCCAGGGGAGACGACAAAGAAAAGAGCATGTTGGCAGCATGTACGTGTGCATCTGTGCAATTCCTGCAATTTCGACTTGTATTGCAAGAGATTACACAAGAAAAACATGCAAGAGGCCATTTTGTGTCTTTGGTGCAATTAGATGAAGTGCAGTGGGTTTAATGGGAGATGCAGGCGTGTAAATGAGCATCGATAAGGATGGCTTGAGATGGAACAACCGAGAAACATTACAATAATAAGAAGCAATAGAAAGATACAAGAAGTTGAGGATTTTTTGGAAAGATCTGAGTGCAAGTAATTAGTTTTGTGCAGAATGAAAAGCATAAAATTCTGTTGTAGAAATTTTCTA